>BEXV01003043.1:21023-37296 GCA_003118195.1 Hemicentrotus pulcherrimus | reverse complement strand
CAGACAAAGGGAGCTGGTTTATCCAAGCTCTGACAGAAACTATCCTACAGCATTCGAAGGATGAAGATCTTCTTTCGATGATCACCATGGTAATTATGCGTTCTCCAATTTGATGATGATAATGATTCACAGCATTTGTATGGCGCCATTTATCTGTTTCAAAAACATTCAAAGGCGCGAGCTCCTCCAATTTCAGTGTTAAGAGCAATAATCTTGATGAAAATGGATGCTCTTTGTCCCATTTTAAAGACATACTAATACTGCAAAGAAAGGTACAATTATGAATAACACTACAAAACCACCCCCTATATGAAAACTGCCCATGCTTTCCTTCACGCCTTGGCGAGTGAGTGGGTGAAGGAAATTTGTGATTAAGAGGTTTCCTTCTGGGGTGGTTCTCCTGGAAGTTGGTGGAGTTACATCACATGTGTGTTGGCTCAGTCAGGAGAGCGTCCGCCTCATAACTGGGAGGTCGTGGGTTCGATCCCCGGCCGCGTCATACCAAAAGACGTTAAAAGACGGGAGTTGCTGCTACATTGTTTGGCGTTCAACAATAAGGGATAGAGCAACGTCGATCTGGCGCTGCTCATTGGCTGCCGGGCTCACGATCAATTGGGCAAAAGAATTTCCATTTTCGGTTTAACTGAATAAAATTTGGAGTGGACTTTTAAAAGATTACGATTATTATCCCACCAAATGTATCTATTAGATTTTACTTCCCGATAATATATCAGACAGGTACATAGTAATTGTGCTTCGATCTTTTTCTTCGTCCGTCCATTCAGGTCAATGGCAAAGTAGCAAGAGCTTTCGAGTCTTCCTCCGGCAAGTATAAGCAGATGCCAGCCCCCGTTACCATGCTTACAAAGAAGCTCTTCTTCTGGCCAGGGCATTATGAGTAGGGCCCCATTCACACGAGGAACGATGGGCCGCCTCAAAATCTGTCCTGGCGAGATATCCTGTGTAATTAAAATGAATGACAATTAATTAGAGGCAGTTCTGTGGGCGTAAATATTGCACGTGTACTCTTTTATCTGGGTGTCATGAGATGCAGCATTAAAAAAGCGGTTGACAGCCTTGCGTCCGAATGAGCCCCTGATGAGAAGATGGCGTTCTCTTTGATAGCCACGTCGTGGATTCTTCAGGTCTCATGTCTTTGTTGAGAGATTTGAACGCCTTTCTGGCTCTAAACAAACTGTTATCTTGGTAAAAAAGATTATATTTAGAAACATTAGAACCCTATATACATGTACATGTAGTGCTACATTTGTAATTCAGCCCATTTACAAGATGGCAGAGACATCGTAGAACAGGGGCCCGCTTCGTGAAACTTGTAATTAAACAACAAGTTACAATAACAGTTATAATCTACTGAAATCGTTGCATTAGATTGGCTGAGAGCAAAATTGTCATAGAATTAAAGCATTTGTAATTGAGATCAGGTTTTAAGAATCAGGTCCCAGAACTTTTGCAATGTTCAGTTGGCTTCAAGCAATGTATACATGTTCAGTCAACCCCCTCTGTTAAGGCTACCCAACAAAGCACAAGATGTGGCCACTGTAGATAGGTGGCCTTTCTAGACAGGTTCTTCAACATGCATTTTCCTTTGAGAGGGAGCCAATACGGGTGACCGCTATAAACAGGTGGCCTTTATAGCAAGGTGGCCACCAAAGCAGATTTAACTGCATTTATAATAGCATTTTGTGATTTTGTAATTTGTTTTTCTGTACAATGAGTGTTCCGGAATACTTTCAGTTTCTGGCCCATAACACTATAACCATACCATACCCATCTTGCTATGCATTTTCCAATCAAAACATTTAATTATTTTGAATATAAAAAAATGTATTACTATTCATATATTGTATAATCTCAATATATAATTTATTGCAAATATGTTAATACAATTCAGATTTTTGTATATGTACCAAGCAATTTGCCAAGGTCGTTGAAGCACTTATATATATCACAGTCATGTACAAAAGAATTGCAATTTTATTTCAGCATGCATAATGTTCTACGTGTAATTTCACTTTGCCATTGATGTTTACTTTGTAAACGAAACTGCAATTCGGCTCTCGGGCCGCGAATGTTTTTTAATGAAATAAACCATTTTAAATCAAATAAATTAAATTGTTGTATATTTAGATGGTTGTTATGAACAGTGAATACTGCATATTCGTGTGTATTTCTGTTCTTTATTCTGGCAGTACTTGAATTTGATCCCTATTTTATTATAGATACAATTCAATACCATGTGACTTAACATAAACATATAATGGCATGCCTTGTAGTAATATATGTATTTTATCTCTTCATTTCTGCTGGTGTACTGTGTAGAAGGCAAGCTATTTACTCGGGTTCCATACTTGAGGAAGTTTAGTTAGGTGCATATATGTTTGCTTGTGGCTTTGAGCATTTTTAATGGACGTTAGTCGTACCCCTTTAAGGAAAACCAAGGGAGATACAAAAGTGGCCACTGTAGACGGGTGGCCTTTAGGCAGATTCTTCAATGTGCATTTCATTATAGGAGGCAATATGGATGACCTTTATAGAAAAGATGACCACTATGACAGGTTTGACCGAATGGAAATAGTGAAATGGTCTTACCAACCTTGGAGGACCTTTTTGGCTGTCTGTAGGCAGTTTCTTAATTTGTTTATGGCGTGTTGTCGGGTTTGTTTTCTAGTCGTTTTCGGCTCTGCTCTTGCTGGCTCTTCGCTGTTTTTATTTGAAACCCTTGTAACATTTCTGTTATTCATGCATCCAATCAATGTAAATTGGGTTTATCAGGTATTGTGTCTATGGTACGATGGTCGCCTCAAGTATAATAGCAATTATGTCAGCAAGGTATGAAGGGGTCTTCTTTCTCTAATGATTAAATGAATCATAAAAGCTTCTGCGCTTCGTGCGGTAGGGAAAAAAACATAATTCAGACGAGGATTATTTTTGGGAACGGTACAACGAAACGTTTACTTTATCTAATAATGTATTGAAATGTCAAAGCTTCTGCGCTTCGCGGAGGAGGGAGGGGAAAAACTCGCCCCTCCCTGCACCCACCCTCCCCCAATTACATTACTGCTGGTCACCATTACGTACCAATATTTGGCTCGCANCCCCCCCCCCCCCCCCCCCCCAAGAAATCCTGGATCCGCGCCTGGGATGAGCATGTGCGCGCCCGTGACAAGGTAACCACTGGAGTACTACCAAGGGAGTGGAGAATGTGTAATATAATGTGCAGAATAGTATATGTAGTAAGTGAAAGCAGTGGCCAAGATATTAATATTTTCGGCGGTTCGGTCAGTTAATGTTTATCTCCTCATAAAGATCACCTGGATCAGCCTTCGGGTTTTTGACCAACAAGCCTCATGTAATATTTTCTGTCTTTCCCCAATATGGTATTATCTTACATTGGCACCACCCGACGACTTTTTGAGGGACGTTTTAAAGCCCCACTGCAGTAATTTTGCCAGGAGGGATTAGACCTTCCTGCATGGTCACTGACAGGTGGTCATTTCATCAAATCAGCTCTCAATTAAAATTTTAAAAAGGGGATCATGGGGGACCGATGGCCACCGATTAGGCATTGGTTGTTGTTTAGAGGGCGCAAGTAGCTGTAAGTAGTGCAATGGGGCTTAATAGTGGACTTTGAGTTTGATGTGTGCATGAAAACAATTAGTGTCTAACCTCCATGCATACTCCATGCCGCCACCTGCCACCACCTATTTTAATCCTCACAAACTGGGCGGTATATTACTAGTACTTGAAAGAGAATTTTATCATCAATTTTGTAAGTAAAATCTATGTTTTCTTCTGTTTATTATTTGTTTAATGGCAAGATTAATTTTACCAGAATCATCGTTAGACGAGTTCTTAAAAAAAAAATCGAATAGGTTTCGGAGGATCACCGAGCTAGCTCATCGTATTCGCAATCTAGCGGGTTGTTTTCGTAAGCATTTTGTAAGCCCAGCGCCATACTCTTTTACAGTTTGGCTAGCGGGGCCGAAGCTTCGATCACGGGCTATAAGAGTACATGTACCGGCTGTGTCCCAGGCTGAGTTAGCGGTCCAAATTTGTCGACAAACGCTTCAAACCAACGTTTGTATAAACCTTGGTTTGACCTTGGTTTGCAACGCGTCGAAACTCGTCATTATGAAGCACATAAACCTAGGTTTGTCGACAAACCTCCTTTGTGAATTCGGGCCAATATGTCAGGGAAAAAACGAAGTCTCTAAAACAGAAAAAAACCTATACTTTTTTAAATACCCAACAGTTTTGTCTGACAATTTATTTTGAGAATAATATTGTCATTTTGCACGTGCTCTGGGGGCAAAAATGTCAAAAGAGATACGCGAAGGTGAACTTTTGAAGGATTTTAATCCTCCCTTCGAATAGCAATATTGCCTCTATAGCCGTAACGAAATTAAAAGCCTTTACGAATTTTCAAGGGTTTAATTGCACCCTAGCCTCCGTGCCTTCGAAAATGAGCATTGACAGATTCTTGACTGTGTATCGTCATATATTGGTAAAGCAGATCATTGTACATGTGTCATTTCTT
Organism: Hemicentrotus pulcherrimus; assembly: GCA_003118195.1. Lineage (NCBI taxonomy): Eukaryota > Metazoa > Echinodermata > Echinoidea > Camarodonta > Strongylocentrotidae > Hemicentrotus > Hemicentrotus pulcherrimus. The sequence goes on along the minus strand of BEXV01003043.1, from coordinate 32,738 downwards.
TATTCCACAGAGAGCTATATGTGGCTGTTTATTCGATGCTTTTATTTCTAAAACATGAGTGTAGGCTTACGTTAATTTATCAAATACACGAGAGAATTTCACTTCAAAATTAAAGTACGATTCACAAATAAAGTTTTGACACGGAAGAGCAGTGTTCAAACTTTTGATGTATCGGCCATAAGGGTATATGAGTAATATGACCCTATATCAAATTCATTTTTCAAATGTGAAAGGCCCATTTAACGAGAAGAAGCTTACAACAGTCAATGACGGGACCGAATCGACGCAAACGGTACTGTGCTTAACCCAATTAAACCCGACGGGCCCGACGGTCCCCGAGAAAAGTTACCAACAAGAAAGAAGATGAAGGAACTGGTGATAATAGCAACGACGAATCTGATCTTGACGACTCGGATCTAAATTCTGCCATAATGTCAGTTATAAACAGTCTATATTAGTTGACCAAAGTTTCATCGCCAAGTTTAACAAATTAAGCAATGAAGGCCAATCTGATGATCGAATAAACGATAAACTTTGTGACGAGGTGAAATGATCTCTCGACTTCGACACCAAAGCCCACATAACGACGAAATTAGAAGCTAGAGAGTGAGAGATGGAGGGGCTGAAAGCTAATATAGACGACTCAGATCGAGTAATATTTACACCAGGAGAAATGGCCTGATCTTCGACGGACTGACGGAGGAGAAAGAGGAAGAAAATACCGACAAAGTTTAAGTTTACTTGACTGGGTTGAGGTTTTAACTTCTTGCGATCTAAATGAAGCATTTGAACTTTTTCTTAAAATATTCACTCGATAGTATGAAATAGACTTACCACTTCAAAATATAAGAAGAACTCAAATTATAGTAAGACGCCACGATCTCCATAGACATCAACATCCCTTTTACGTTCAATCAATAGGAAAAATCACTTATTTTACGAAACAAATATATAAAAACTATACTGAGTAAGCATTTTACGTTATGCAAAAAAAATATTACTTCTCCAAACAATTTGAATTTCATAGAAATGACATTAAAAACACTTGGAAGCTAATTAACAATGCACCTATTAGAAACAGTAATAAGAGATTTTGGTCGGTAACCCACGCTTTAAAGACCCTGCTTCTATTGGTGAGAGTTTCAATAATTATTTTGTAAATGTAGGACCTAATCTTGCACTTGCCATCCCATCCTCCAATCAATCATTTCATTCATTTCTAGATCGTCGTAATTATAAATCCCTCTTTGTTTGTCCCGGTACAAGAGGTAGAGGTTATTGATATCGTTAGCAATTTAAAGAGCACTGGATATGATGGCATACAAATATCAAATATACTACTTAAACATGGTATTCCCGAAATAATCATCCCACTAACCCATATTTTTAACCTCTCATTTATATGTGGTGACGTAAGTAATACCTGTATTAAAAAAGGTGACTCAAATGAACAGGGAAAGTATAGGCCAATTTCTTTACTTACCTCCTTTTCCAAAATATTAGAAATACCTGTATACTCACGAACTATACATTTCCTTACATAACATAATTAACGTAGTGATGTTCAATTTGGATTTAGAAAAAACACTCCACAAGTCATGCTATGTTAACACTCATTAATAACATTGTTTGTGCAATTGATAACTCTTGTCACACAAGACTTCTCAAAGGCGTTCGATGTTATTGACCATAAAATTCTTTTTAATAAAGTGTCTCACTACGGTGTCAGATGGAATGTCCTTGAGTGTTTTAATAGCTACCTTTCAGACAGAACTCAATACACCTCTAAATAACTTCCAGTCATCAATTAAAAATATTACCTGTGGGGAGCCTCAAGGCTCTCTTCTTGGCCCCCTTCTTTTCATACTATATATAAATGATTTCAAACGATCTTCTAATATTTTATCTTTCATATTATTTACTGATGACTCTTATGTCATGACCCACACACTCTCCTAAAAATGATTAACTCGGAATAAGTCTTGGTTCAAAGTTGGACACAAGCCAACAAACTATCATTGAATATTAAAAAGACAAATTATATGATATTAAGCAACACTATTGATCATCTTCCTGGTCCTATTCAAATAGAATACAAACGGTGATACCCGACGGTGGCCTGTACTTATAGCGAAGAAGAAAAAGAAAAAATGGTATCGAACTAAAATGTGTTTAAAGTACAACATTCCTTGGAATTTATGTTGATCACAAATTGACATGGAAAGTGCATATTAATTATTTATTTGAAATATTATCAAGAAACATTGGTATCATAAATCATGTTTCCTATATTTCCTTTACCGCTTTTATGATCCCTGTATACAACCCTTATTTTGCCTACCTAAATAATGGGACTTTAGCATGGGAAATCCTTGTAAGACTTTAATTGATCGAATATTAATTTTGCAGAATCGTACATTAAGAATAATCCATAATGTCTCCTTTCGTTCCCACACTTACCACTTATTTTTACAAGACAAAATTCTTAAAATGTATGATTCGTATTCTTGGTACCTCGTTATCTTTATGTTCCAAATAATAAAAAGCGAGTTATCTCTCCCGATTTCCTTCGTTTTTCCCAAAAAGTAAGGAGATACATTCATTCCCCACTTAAGAGTCGAACCACTTCCACACTCCTCGAATGAGAACAGATGTCGCACAATTTTTTTTTCATTTACACCGTTCCAGTATTTTGGAATAGTATAGATCCATCTCTTATTAAGTACCAGTCTACACACATTAAAAAAAGACAAAGATTAAACTTTTTAACACATATACATGTATCTCAGTTTGTTTGATTTTCAACTCAATTTCTTTCTTCCTTATTCTACTAATCTGACCTCCTTTTTCTGGAGCTTTTGCAATAATTCATTTTTCATTTTCTCTTTTTGTATCTTTCTTTCTGTTTTCTCTCTTGTATCCCCCTCCCCACCAAAAAAAATTCTTAGCTACATATTTTTTTTTTGTTGTATTTATTGATTTTTATAAAGCATACTTTGTTCATGTTATATTGTAAAAAAAAAAGCATCTGAGGAACCAACACTTCAACAAGCTCTGATTCTAGTTAGTTCCTCTTTTCTCGTGCTTTTTCTATAATACTTGTCGTTTCATTGCCAACTTGTTGTAATATCATTATTCATTGTATTATGTTTTGCATGAGAAGTAAAATTATTTGAATTCAATAAAAGATCGAAAAATCAGAGTAAGACTTGAGCGAATTGTCTGATTTGAACTTTTGAACGTTTCTGAACACTTTTGATCACATTTAATCATTCGAACGTTATTGGATATTTTTAGTTTCCTGTACCATATTCATTCAATGACTAATTAACCACTCTATGCTGCGCGGTCTATCAATTGACTTCTTAGTTTTGTTATTTGGTAGTTGTGAATCGAATTCTCTCTTTTTTTGTCATGTTATTCAAAACAACGTAGTAAGACTTAAACTATTTGGTTAATTTTTAATTTTTGAACAATCTGAATTCTTTGATCACCTTTGATCATTTTTGGATATCTTTCATTATCTTGACACTTTGAATAAATATTGATACAACAAACATTTACCCAACCATATTTTTTAGTTAAATTATCATAGTTACTTGTACTTTGTAACTCTATTTTTTAAAACATCATTATCAGTGTATCAGTACTACTACTACTATTACAAGTTGACAATCTGTGTATTAAGATGGTTGTTTCATATAATATGTATTCTATGTGAGAAGATTGTGCGAGATAATCAAAAGGCCTTATTATGTACACATTACAATAATTGGTTTCACATTAGATGTGTAGGTATAGCAATGTACAACATGTCTGTTTAGCCAGTTGCCTTTTTTTCAAATGAACAAATATTGCATATTAATGATTATGATGATTAATTCAGTGCAACATATGGTTATAATAAGCGAAATATCAATGATTTCATTAATAAATATATCCTAAAGAAAAGGGAATGGAAATAGCACAATATTTTAAGTTTTAGGAATAAAATCGATGACCCAATTATTTTTAAAATCATGTACATATGATTTGATTTCGTTTTCAGAAACGTTGTTAGATGTTAGTTTTGCTGATGGTAGGGTGTCACTCAATGGCTAATAATAATTATAATGATAATGATAAAAAAAAACCTTACTTATAAAACGCTTACCACCGAAGTCTCTAAACGCTGGTTATAATGTAGAGAGAAAAGATCGTGATAAATACGATACACTGATGGAGTTTGTTGTATTAATTAAACTGTAATATGTTCACAGACAATACTCAAACCAAATAAAAAAATTATTGATAAAGTTAAGTAACTTGGTGGGCTTATCCCAACTTATTCAACGATTACCCACTATTTTTTTTTTTTTTAAACATCACTTTATTGTTCATACTTGCACAACAAAGGAGAACAGTAGCCCAGGACAGTTCCATTTTACTGGAAAATGCAGGGCATTAAAAGTACATACATGTAGATATACAGTGAATGGTGTTATATAACGTCAACAGACATTAACTAATTTTACAACATAATGAAAGCTGAGGAGTTGTACATATTCCTAGCTTTAGATGAAATAAGAGGAGTTAAATATTGAAATTTCATTTGATATAATTATCAACTTAATAAATACGAAGCATACATAATGAGTATCATAAGAGTTTGATTGAGTTAATGTTTGATACAAAGAGGATTCTATCAGTGCCAGGCAATGAAAAGAGGCGAGCAGTAGAAATAAAATATACGACTGGTTCCAAGATGTATTAACCAATTTGTGTGTTTGAGTTATTACATACTTGAAATGCAAAGGGGAATTTTGGTTTCCCATTTATTTGCATTCTTTGAGTAGTAGATGACAAACGAAGAAACAATAGATAGTTTGGATAGAGTCTGTCGAACTTGTTTAAAATTGACAGGTTTTCCAATTTCTTTCAACAGCTGCTTTAGCCTCGTCACATTGTCTGGCGAAATATGACCTCTAGAGCCGATTTCCAAAGGAAGATACACCACAGAATATCCATTAGCCTGTATATCGGCAACTAACGGGGCATATTTGTTCGATTTATATTCATGTGCCTTAACTACATTCATTTCAAAGGGAACTGACAATTCAAATATGAGGATTTTCTTTAAGTTCTTCCAAAAAACACAAATGTCTGGAATGAGGTTGGTTTGGGTACACTCCAGTGGAATTGTGGAGATGCCTTCTTTTGTCCATCGCTCTACTTTCAGGTCTGTGTACATAATAGTGTCGCTAAGAGAGGCGATGCCTTCTTGAATAATTTCAGCAAGATACAAAAGTATGTTGTCATGGCGCCAAGTATAGCGTCCCTCGTCAAGTGACACAGGGCATGCGTTCAATACATGGTGTACTGTTTCTCTATTTTCACATTTTTTACAGTTTGCTGATGTCCTTTTACCCCATCTAGTAAGGTTTGCATTCGTATTAAGTGTATCTGAAAGCGAATTCATGAGAAATTTTGCAACTTTATTGGGTAGGTTATATATCAGGCTTTTCCATTCTACTGATTTTGATTCCAAGTTTGCAAGTTCAAAAAACTTGCCTTGGACTGAAAGTGACTGGATATGATTCAGCCAGTCCTGTGACCTTTTTTGTACTAGAGAGTCTTTAACCTGTTTCTTCAATTTTGGAAGAGTGGCATTAGGGTCTTGAAGCGATTGAAAAACATTATGACTATTCACCACTGTTGACTTTTTTCTTTTTTCTGTAATTTACGCCTAATAGTAGTACACTTATTGACTTTATAACTAGATACTATCACTTAGCTTAAACACCTTGGTGTGGTTCTCGAACACAATGTTAATTGGCCATGTCATGTTGATGAAGTAGTTAAGAAAATACATACGATCAATTGCAGGTATACGAAGAATCAAGTCTTGTTAAAGAAAACTACTGAAAATTGGAAACTGTTGTTATTATTATTATTATTATTATTATTATTATTATTATTTTACACTCATTATGTATAAACACCAAAAATAAGTACAACAAACACATGTTATTTGATGATTGCAAACGATCAAGCTTTATGAAAGCTTCAAAAAAAAAGAAAAAAAGAATTGAAATCGGCCAATGCGTTGTGATTTTATACCATTTTTTTGATATCGCAAAATTACCGAAAAACCTGCCAGAAATGGTCAAATTGGCAAAAATTGCAAAATTCGACAAAGTTGAAAACCTTATTCATAGCTTTCTTGGACACAAATAATAAATTAAATTATCAGACACTCAAATATCATGTTTGTGGTAAAAAATACAAAAAAGAAAAATTTATATATCTTTTCCGTCAGCGAAAGTCCGTCTAATTAATATGTGCATATGTAATCAAATCAAAACCGAACATGATACATCAATGAAACCTATGTATATCAGACAGGTTTGTAAATATTCATCAAATATGCAAATTAGGTTATTTCAGCTAATTATATATATATATAGGAATGTCAAACTGTTAATTTTGTTGGCATTTTAAAAAATTATTTATAGATCATATTTACACAAAATATTAACATTAAATTTCAAATATTTTTGCAATGCCAATAAAATTGGACCACCGTTACAGCTATTTCCTCATATGTTTCACAAATTATTCAGAAAAACCGAACAAATGATAAGAATCTGCAGACTTTCAGCTACATCACAGTATAGTTTCTTTTTTAAAAATGTCAGATTTTAGATTTATGACGATTTTCCTAGAAACCATTCAATTCAACAGGCCAAAACATTCCACAGGGATTGAATTTCAGAGAAAAACAAAGTTTGGTAACCCCAGTACAGTTGTGGCTAGCTTGAGTGTAAATAACAAATTGATTCAATGAGTGAAACTCATGAGGATATTGCATTTTTGTAGGGGAGTTTTATACATTGAGGTGCATTTTCACCACGCAGAATAACAGTCAATGGGCGATCAGCGGGCCATGTCACACATGGCTGAAAAGATAATATTTTAATGAATAATTTAAAATATTTCCCACATGCCTTAAACAATGAAACTACACAGAATTGTAGTTAAAGGTATGCTTGAACGATGTCTGAAATAAAAATTTAAAAATATTGTTCAGTTTTTAAAAAATAAATTTACGAAAATTGCTATTTCTACCAACTGACTGCTGTTGTGTGTGTATATGTGCATGGGGCAGACTGTGTTGACAGGCAGTGGGATCACCCTACTCATATTTCCGTACATTGACTATTGTTGTACTTGGAGCTGTTTAAATAAGACGGATATGTTGAGGATACAAAGATAAAATAAATGCGCTCGAATGGTGTTGAATGCTGATTATAATGCACCTTGGACTTCTTCAATCATTTAAATGACAGCCAATTGAATAAAGAATAATCTTTGATTATTTTGTTAATGTGTGCAAGTTACTGCACAACCCCTCAATATATCTTTAATAATATAGTATGTAATATAGTATGTAAACGTAATGTTGCCTATTGTACCCGATATACCATTTTTAGGGTCGATTGTACCATCCGAACCCCCCCCCCCCACCCCCCATATACCGGAAGCAAACTTTTTAATTCACTACCAATGCATGTTCAGTTATCACCCACATTTAAAAACCGCCTACGGCAACACCAGTCTATAATTTGATATCGCAATAACTAAGGCAAATTGATTCTATTTTATATTACAAAGTTTTATCTGAATTTGTCATACATCTTCATTTTTGCTTTCATTGCCATGTATTTGATGTATCTGTTTGTTGTTATGTTGTGTTTTAAGTGTAAACACAGTAATATCCACTTGATACAGGTCCCCTTGTAAATCAGGCCTTGTGGCACTATGGGGCTACCCTGTGTTTTAAAAGAAGACTGAACAAACAATAAATAAATAAATTTGTAGGATTTCCCTGAATTCAATTTCATAGTACATGACGTCCCTCGGATAGGACGTTATACTAAAAGCCCCCCAAAAAAGTTTACACCTAGAAATTGCTAATTATTTTAAAAATCATTTATGAACAGTAAATTATTACACATCTCATGAATGAGTGTTTTATCCCTAATCATTTTGTATCATTTTTGTGTGGTATGTGTTCACGGTTGGATGAACAGGAGGCATTGTTTGCGAAAGTGCAATAAATCGACTAGTGCGCCAAAGTGATACCTACAGTATGTATTATCTTGAGATTAGCGGAGTGGGAGAATGGATTGAATGTATCAAATGAAATGCATTGCATAATGCTTATTGCGAAGGGCAAAGTTACGCACACCCGCACACACGCGCACAAATGTTCGTTGATATTTGATATTCGATATTTGATATATGTGGTATTAATTAATTTGGAATGTTATTTGGATCTCCAAAGATTGTTTAATTCAAACATCACATGAGCAACTTTTGCGCAAGTCTATTTTTGCACTCTCGCCATGCCTCCTGTTAATTCAAGCGTGAATACATACCACACAAAAATGGTACCAAATGATTTGGGATAAAACACTAGTTTCATAAGATGTATAATAATTAACTGTTCAAAGATGATTTTTTTTTTTGTTGTAAATAGCAGTTTTCATTTGACCTGAAACCAAAATCATGGAAGTTCATTCGAACCTATTTTAGTCGATTTTTCCAGCATCCTCAACAAGTTAAGTATTTGACTTAAGTATAAACCTTACTTAAGTATTCTCATTTTCGTCATATTGACTGTCCACACTGAAAAATTGTACTGAAATGTTCGTTGAGTTTTCTATTTAGTGTACTTATGCTATGTGTGCGTCAGTAATAAATATGTAGTCACCTGTATACTATAGAGCATGACATATCGATCAGTGTGTTATTGGCATTGGCATCACTATGACAGATAAAGAAAGCGGACAAAATATACAGTTCCTCAGGTAGAAAGGAACATCCCTTCACTGCTATTATGTAAAAATGTGTAGAACAGGTGAATATGCATGTGACACCTGTTCTACACATTTTTACATAATAGCAGTGAAGGGATGTTCCTTTGTCTAAATGAGGAACTGTATATTTTGTCCGCTTTCTTTGTCTGTCATGTTTATAGTGCATTATGCTCCTCCTTACGTACGCGTTTACCGAAAAGTAAAACCGCTTATTGTAACGAGGGCGGTCTGTGTGTTCCCGCGTACGTCGTAGAAGGCTTGTCCGTCGCTGAGCGAAAATTCGCTAATGATTACACGAAAGAGGCAATTCATTATTTTCCCGCACAGCACAGTGGCAGTGCCATCGTCACCCTCATCACACCCCATCCTCTCTCACTCTCTCTCCCACATTGTTTTGAGCGCGTAAGTTTGTCTTCATATGAGCGTTGGGAGAATTTAAAAACGATATGGGCCTGCCAACGTAGAAATAAATACAAGTTCACATGTGTAGTGCGGTAAAAATTTAGATACATGTATACACAACACAACCGGCGTATTTTTATGTTAAATGCGGAAGTTTTCGTTAGAGCATTTTAGCTTGTGTGTATAGGTTTGGCTTTTTTTCGGTGTGAATGAATTGCCCACCAAGAGGATTTAATCGGGTTCTGACGAAAAAGAAAGTAAACCAACCAATAAGCAGGTTAAATCAAGTTTTGAAAAAATCCCTGACGTACGTTACAGAAATCTCCGCAATTACACAAATTATTTCAAATTCCTTTAGCAAGAGTCATGCACATTATGGAAACGTTGTATTAGCCGCTCAATTTGACATGCGTGCATAGAGCGAAGAAGCATTTTTTTGGCACGATTTAGTGATGTTTTCAAAAAAGTGCGTCACCATAGTCTCGGGAAACCTTTTAAAAAGTATGATAACTAAAAAAAAATGCACTTTCTCCTAACTTCTGTAGGCAAAAACATAGTACTCCAGCACAATATCGTCTCCTTTACGTACTTGGAAATGAGCAAAATAGCAAGTTCCAATTGCACTTCGGCCGCTTTTGCAATTCCCCACTCTTCATTGTGATCAGGCGGCCACGGGAGTCGGGATGAGTGGCTAATGTATATAATAATCGTCAGCTTACTTTTTTTCTTAAGTTGTGTATTTTTTGGTCGGAATTTACTCATTCACGTAATAACTACCTACCGATAAAGCCAGTGGCCCGTGACGTAGGCTCATAGTGGTTCGAAAATGTGGCCAGCGGACGGTCGTACGTAAACGAAGATGTCGGGTACCCGCCATCTTCGTTAGTCCTCTCATGGACCTACTACTCGAGTAGTAGGTCCACGGTCCACTGTTGTGTTCGCCATTTTTTCTCAACGACAGGCAAGGCTGAATTCTTGAAATTTGTGAGCTGAAAAGATCGAGGACTAAGCAAAATAGCGGCATGTCACTCGAGCGTATCTCACATCACGTTCAAAGGCCACACGTCGATCTTTGCATCGTAAATTGGGATGAGCGTTTTACGTATTTTACAGTTCTGTGCCCTTGACCCCTGCACTCAACGCTGTGTGTTGTGGTCAACTTCAAATCCAAGCAAACGTTTCCATATGTGATTTAATTAACTGCTAAACTATTGGTATGAATTTGAATAGAAACAGTTTTAATGTTTTTGTTTTTTCACCATTAACAGAGCTCATTAATTGGCTTATGTTCAGAGCCCACTCTACCAGAAAAACATCCACAACTTTGGCTGAAAGACGAGACGCGCCGATATCAGATATCCTTAAAACAAGCCAGATGGACAAATTACAAGACAGTTGACAGATTTTACAAGCCTATGGAATCTACAGCTTATTTTGCTAAGGCTGTTGCTGTATATAAAGCAGGTACTTCGCCTGCATACACGTTTCATGATGATTCAGGCACTCTGGTCAAGTTTTCAGGCAGTGTTACCACAGGTCAGTAACGACTTTTTTTTTATTGGTGCCTACTGATTTTTGCAATCTCATAATTACATTCTCAAACGAGGATTACGAAGTAAGTTAGAAAGATTCAGCAAAAACTTACCAATTAAAGTTTGACCGTTTTTCTAAGAATAATTAGAGGAAAGAGAATGCTCATCTCCCCCCTCCCTTTATTATAAAAGATCAACTCAAGCAAGTTCTGGTCAGGTTCCAGGCGCGGATCCAGGATTTTCCAATAGGGAGGGCCGGAAATTTGAAAATTGCGCAGACCGTTTTTTCAAGGTCATATTAGAAGCACCAAACCGGTACAATTTTTGACATTTTCATCGAAAAAGTAATTTTCTGATTTCACAATTCGGCTAGTGAGCGAAGCGAGCGAGCAACAATTTGAGCATATCAAAAACTCATATTCGGGCAGCTCGCTGCCACCCCCCCTCCCCATAACGCGCGAAGCGCGGAAGTTTTTACCTTTCATTCATTATTAGAGAAAGAAGACTATTCGTTGTACCGTTCTAGACTCTTAATCCTTGTCTGAATTCAGTTTTTCCCCTCCCGCGCGAAACGCGGAAGCCTTGACGTTTCATTGAATTATTAGAGAAAGAAGACGATTTGTTGTACCATTTACAACTCGTATTCCTTGTCTGAATTCAGTTTCCCCCTCCCGCTCAAAGCGCGGAAGCTTTGACCTTTTATAGTTTAAATTGAAATTATTAGAGAAAGATGATTCGTTGCACCGTTCTAGACTCTTAATCCTTGTCAAAATTCAGTTTCCCCCTCCCTAACGCGCGAAGCCTGGAAGCTTTGACCTTTCATTAAATTATTAGAGAAAGAAGACTATTCGTTGTACCGTTCTAGACTCTTAATCCTTGTCTGAATTCAGTTTTTCCCCTCCCGCGCGAAACGCGGAAGC
>BEXV01003042.1:17352-37610 GCA_003118195.1 Hemicentrotus pulcherrimus | reverse complement strand
CTTCTATCCTTCCATCTCATTATCTGCCTCTCTCTCTCTCTCTCTTCATCTGTTCATTTTACTTTGTGTTTCATTATTTATTTTTCCATCTCTATATATTCATGTATGTAGTCAATAATATGGAATGATGAAGGTTAATTAATGAAGTTGAGTGATTGTGTGAGTAAGCCTATTAGTGAACATTAGGTAAAATTCAAGATAATTTTTTAAAGTAAATTGATTTTCATTTCAAGAGATTCACAAACTGTATGCATGGTATTGTTGTAATAAGTTATTGTTCAATGTTCAAAAGACCAAATGTGTTATTTTTCGCTCAAAGGGTTAAAAGCTTCCAGATGATAATGCTGGATGCCAGGACGTTGCGCTCAGTGAAAACGTTCAGTTCTTATGCTTAACCATTATCTTGGAAGAATCATTTAGATCATGTATGCACAAATTTGTCCTGAAGTGTATGTGTCATTTTTTTTTAGATTAAATTTTATTTTACCTGAAAGAGTGCCAATACAATAACATTATATTATAGTATTATTCTTTCTTATTTGACATATTGTAATGTTGCTTGGGAAAACACTTTTTAAGTCATATCTTGATAAGTTGAGATTGCAGAAGAAGGTTATCACTAATTCTTAGTATAGACATCCAAGTTTTCCATTGTTCCTTCGACTAAGAATGTTATACTAAGTGGACTTGTGTCGTTCGAGTTAATACAGATGAAGGTTAACTATGAGAACATCAAAAAGCGTTCATGGCCTTTGACGGCTTCATCACTTTGGACGATCTCAAGAGCGTTCCGATTCACTTTACGCTACCCATGTCATATCACCTCTTTACCCCACTTAAAGATGAAGTTGAGTTCTGGTCATGCGATTGCATTGTGAAAGAAACGGTGTGGAATCGACCAGAAAAGGTTTATCATATCGAGCATATAAGAATTTGTGTGTATTGCAAGCTTATGGAATCATCAAAATAATAAGAAATTTGGCCAAGTCTTGGTAAGGTTACAAACACTGTACTCAGACAGATGTACTACACGAACACGCAGTGTAAAAATCCTACCCCCGAGTTTTACGATGTTACATGACATATTTAGAATATGAAGGCATTTGAAGAGCCATGCTTTTCAGGAAACATGTCGTATCTGATGTTCCTCCACACTTGCATAATAAGAATGATAACGCTCACAAATTATTTTTCATCTCTTCCCAGAACTCAACCTTCTCTTTAAGGAAAGGTAAGAATAAATGTTAGCCAAGCCTGACTCTGTACTTTGGCTTAATAACATATAGCAACCACCAAACAAGTTGCAGTCAGTGACGCGTTAATTTTATGTCATATTTGATGTAAATCGAAGCCAAAAGCATAATCTTTTATTTAACCGTCTCGCATAGTTTTAAGAAGATCAGACGTTCTTATAGCACAGTCGAATATATTTGCATAGTGTCTGCAATTTATATTAGCATTATACAAATATTCTGTTTTCGTATAGCACGTCGTATTATGAGATATGTCTGGTGTCTCTATGTGCTTCCAAAATGCGTATAATATTAGTATCCCAGGCTCTAGGTCAGGCAACCGATATATGAACACAGTTTAACAACGTTAATTTGTCCCTGAACCGTTGATCCGCTAAAATATTAGCATATACTGTAATTACTAACAATGTGAAATCTCGGAAAAGATGTAAAATCTCGGAAAAGATGTAAATATTGAAGTGTCCAGAGACAATTCAAATTGAACACTTGTGTTATATACTCATGTTTATTTTCGCCTTTTTCGGAATTGGTTTTAAGGCTTCCCACAAGATTCCTTAGGACAATTTCTTGGAGAAGTTCCTGAATCCAAGGATAGAGGGGAAATGGACAGACCATCCCGATTAAATGGAACCACAAAAGTTAAATAGACTTCAAGCCTTCTTATCATCGTTTTGCCCTTCATGACATAAACTTTATCTATATACGTGTAGTTTATATATTTATATATGTCTGTAATCATGCATTGCTCTTTCCCTCCATTTTTAAACATGTATCATTAAAGGTAGCTTAGAGAAATGTAGTGGCACATAAAGACGCGTTTGGAAATTGTTGGTATTGTTTAGTAATCAAAGTTATTTTCTGAATACATAAGTCTTAATTGAAATTTAGCTTACATAATTATAAAGCTACTCCTTTTTTTAAAAAAAACATAGAATTACCACGGTTTTTATGGTGGTTGGTAATTTACACAAAAATGTGGTAAGACCTAACTATGCATGGTAACCATGGTTCGGTGTTATCATAGTTCTCTGTATACCGCTGTTACCATGGTTCTTCATCCAAATTACCATCCACCACATGAACCATGGATACCATGGTTCTCCCATGCCTTTTTTTACCATGTTGTTGTTGTTCTTGGGTTTTGAGGCCGATCAATCTAAAAAGATCATTTCAATGGTTCTCCCGTACCTTGGTTACCATGGTTCTTGTACTACAATAATAATGCACCACAGTCGCCTTTCCATTCTGCATGTAGCTAAAGAAAGAATAGCATGGTTACATTGCATTATTGGAATGTGTTGATCAGCTGAAATTCTATTACCTCAATGCACTTCTAACACTATACTCCTCACAAAATCTGCCAGCCCTTGTTTTTGTTTTTACTTTGAAAGAGCATGCTGGTCTGCAAAGTAGACACAAACATGACAGGAGCTGGCATTAAGTTCACATCCAACACATTTAACCATTTTCTCGAGTTCCAGCCACTTCGCTCGCAAACATCTGTTAACAAAAGACTTCACAATCATGTTGATTCATCTGTATAAAATTTAACATTGTAAGTTTGTATCATTTTATTATCTGTCATAATATCATAAATCATAACGATTAAATTACATGGACGTTTAAAAACGAGGTTCACATGAAAGAGGTCAATTTTGGAAAAATTTCAACCAGAAAAAAAGAAGAAATAATAAAAACAATGTTAAATTGGCTAATTACACGTATTGTCTAAAAATTATGGCCAGTTTTCATTAAAGAAGAGATGTCAGTCTTGAAAATTTGGAGTAGATGTTTAAAAGAGTAGGTTTGGCAATTGCAATGGTTTCTTACTGACGGCAGCCAACTTGAGTAGAAACAATGAGCACACATTTTTGCTGAAAAGTTTCATTAGCAATTTTCAACTATTGAGAATGAGTTAATTTGCCAAATATTAAGTACTTTATTTATATATTTCAATTAAGAGAATAAATAACAAACGCAAACGCAAAGCAAGATTTTTAGCTGTAGATTTTCAAGGTACATGGATAAAGGATTGATATGAGCAAAGCAATTTGATATGAAAATATTGTGTACTACATATAAGCCCACTATACTTACAGGCAAAACAAAATCAATTACAGCCTTAGTATTTTGACAAGTGCATGTAAGGGGCCCTGAGGAGGTAGGGGGGGGGCTGTGATATCATGGTAACTAAAGAGTGTGCTGTTCATCAATCAATCTAACCTGAAAGTGCACTATATATCATGAATATTTTTAATTTCCTCCCTGAAGGTTCGTAATTCTAAAATTGCCAATACAGTTCATATTTGAGGTTTGAATTTAAAATAAAATTAATTTCATAATTCTGAAAAGGAAATTGAAAAGGTGTTTTTAATTCCGATATTAAAATATGGTTCTTAATTCCGCAAACGAAATAGTGTCATTGTTTGGAGTATGAAATGGGATTTATGATATTGAAGCCTAGTTATTCCAAAACTGATACAGAGTTCTATTCGAATTTAATTTGCAGAATTATGAACCCTATATCAATAATTATGAACCCCATTTAATTTTTTGAATTATAAACCTTCAGATAACGATTTCCTATCCATATAAAGCGGCCATTTTAGTAATTTAATCAAATGTAATGCATAGGTCTTTGTTAAGTGCTCATTACCAATTATTTCATCCACCTGTTAAGAATAAATGTATTTAAATAGTCAGAATGCAAATTGCATACATCATCTGTTGCTAGGTAGGACAAATCTTAATAATAATAATAATAATAATAATCTAATTGTCCACTCCAAATTTTATTAAACCGAAACGGAAATTCTTTTTGCCCAATTGATCGTGAGCCCGGCAGCCACTGAGCAGCGCCAGATCGACGTTGCTCTATCCCTTTTTGTTGAACGCCAAACAAGGTAGCAACAACTCCCATCTTTTAACGTCTTTTGGTATGACGCGGCCGGGGTTCGAACCCACGACCTCCCGGTTGTGAGGCGGACGCTCTACTGACTGAGCCAACACTCCGGTTATGGCTTGTCCTACCTATCAACACGTAATGTTCACATTTTGCATTCTGACTGAGATAATTTGTAACGCGGCACTCAACAAAGATTTGTGCATTGCATTTGATTATATAACGAAAATGGCCTTATCACATTATTTTACGTAGGAATAACCCTTTACACTTTTTAATGGAAGATCCAACCTTGACAGACAATTAACTATCGGTCCATGTAATAATTAAATCAACTAACTCCCCCCCCCCTCACACAC
This sequence comes from Hemicentrotus pulcherrimus, assembly GCA_003118195.1. Taxonomy (NCBI): domain Eukaryota; kingdom Metazoa; phylum Echinodermata; class Echinoidea; order Camarodonta; family Strongylocentrotidae; genus Hemicentrotus; species Hemicentrotus pulcherrimus. Next base: position 33,096 of record BEXV01003042.1, on the reverse strand, counting down.
ACAGATGGAACGCAATGATTTAACAGAAGCATTTATATTTTGCCCGTTCATGGGGTACGAGGTCAACAAAATACTATGCTTATAGAGATAAAACCATGCATTGCATGAAATTTACCACTTTGTAAAATCTTTGTTTTTGTACTTTTTGGACATTATACAAACATGGGATCGGTGATTCAGGAAATCTGTGTACCTGGTTATGGTAATAATTTCCTATATATCCAGGTCAGGAGAGACAACTGTAGAAAAAAAAAATGCTCAGTACATATGCATAGTCAGTGGTTGAATATTCTAAATCAGAATTGTTTGTGGTTCAAAGTCAAAAGGCGACCCACAATACACATTCAATGACATAAATTATACTCATCTAGTCATTGACAAGGGCCAGAATAGGCCTTAAAAACCTTGTAAAACCTTGTAAAAAGGGATATTAAAAACGTTTTTTCTGATGTGGTACACTGCAATACGCTTCAACTGTCTGTATCTTGTAGCATAGAGCGGAGTAAATATGCCTACGACCTTTGCTGTGCTCAGGTGTCATTCATTTAAACGTAACAAAACTCCAGCAGTTTTCTTTTTTCGGCGGTTTTTCGCGTCATATCTGAATGAGTCGTATTTGAATGAGTCATAATTTAAGTGTCATCTCTTTTTCCATGCTTTCCTTTCACATATAGATATGACCCAACCAACGAGGGTACATCGATCATCAGCACTTCTTGAAGATGATGGGTAAGGAGTTTGCTCCTGGAGATGATGGAGGTGTCAGCAAGCGCATCACGGAGGAATCTTCAGGTACTCTTGAGAGCCACCACCAAACCGAACTTGATAAACAGTGAGTGGAACTGAAAGGATAGCATCCAAAATGATGTGATAGTTTATCAATACAATACATGTAGGACAGACTAGTCACCAATTGAAATTATTAGCACATCAATAAAAGACTTGAAACTAAACTAAAACAAAAAAAACTGCATTATGATTATTACAGAATAAAATGCATATGGGAATTCATATTGAGATGCTTGGATTGGTCTACTCATATGACACTTTACCTTTATTAAGAGTGTATCTTCTTACACAAGTAATATTTGAAGCCATTATTTTGAATATGCATGATGTATATCTGGCATAGAACCGCATACACATGGAGGGAAATTTGCAATGTACAGATATTCCATGAGTAGCTACAGAGTATCAGATACAATATAGTTGATCTGTTTGCATACCACACTGGAGTTACAAGTATGTTGGGAGGTGCTTCGTTGATTCCGTAAGGATCAACATCACCATCCACCAGGCGTCCAAGGGAGCCTTCATCTCGGTGGAGAAGCTCCTGCAGGATCTCAAGGACCGGATGAGAGACAAATACGGCACTTTTCAGGAGGCCTTCGCTCAGAAGGATAAGAGCAAGAGCGGACAGATCACCATCGCAGAGCTTCTGTGGCTGTGATGACGGTGGTTTTGATGACAGTGATGGTAATGATGGTGGTTTTGATGATGGTGATGGTGATGATGGTGGTGGTGATGATGATGTTGGTGGCGGGAGTGTTAGTGGTTGTGATTATGGTGGTGGTGGTGGTGATGATGATGGTGGTGGTGGTGATGATGATGGTGGTGATGATGATGATGGTGATGGTGGTGGTGGTGGTGGTGATGATGGTGAAGATGGTGGTGGTGGTGATGGTGGTGATGGTGTTGGTGGTGATGTTACTGATGAAGATAGTAATTGTGATGGTATTGATGATTATGTTGATGATGATGTAGGTGATGTAATCGATTGAGATGAAGAAGAATTTAAAAATAAAAACAAAAATAATAAAGCGCATGATTTTTGATGAGAATTATGAGATCCGCGATTGTAATTTAAGAAGTGATCATTATAAAGTCCCTGATATCTTAGCAGAACAATATTTTTAAAAAAATCCCAATACATGTCTTGTTTTGATGAAAGATTGCAAATTGAATTTCTACCCAGATAAGTAAACAATAAAGAGACAATGAGTATAATGCAATGTATCGTTACCTCAAATTTCTCATTAAAACCCACACCTGAAACCTAAACCCTAAACCTAATTCCATCACAGGACTGGACTACCAACCAGCAAAAGCACCCTGATTTACTATGATTTCCTAAAGACCTTTGACAAGGGATGAGAGGAGAGGTACGTACCAGAAGATTCGGCCGGAGGTTTGTCCGGAGATGTTCTCCAGACTCACCACAGCCAAGGCCCTGCATAAAATGAGGAAACAAGTGCAACATAACGTTACCCCGATAAGTTCTTATTTCCTGTTTACTATTATTATAATTATTAAGTATTTATGCCTTGGAGGGGGATAGCAAAGTCAACAACTATGACCCTCAGATCTCTCCTCTTGGTATCTGATTTTGGGTGTTCAGGTGGCCCACTGCACTATTTCAGTTTTTGGTTCAAAGTCACTGGCACTATATAATGACACTTATTCTTTCACCTTGAATTCCTTGTGGACCTCAGAATAGACAGCAGAAGAGTTTTAGAGATCTCTCTAAAACTCTTTTGCGGTCTATTCTGAGGTCCTCAAGGAAAATTCAAGGTGAAATGGTGCCTTAATTGAGAGTATATTTCCTCATATTAAGGCTTTGCTAACAAAAAATTATTAATACTGTGTATAACATAATATGTTCATATCTTTAAAAGGAGGTTGATCTACATGTTAAAATACATAATCTACGAAATGTGTATTGTGATTGTATACTAACTCAGAAGTGGTAATAGTTTTTCATTAGAGTCTTGACAATGGATAGCAGAATGACACATTCTAAAGTGCTATTTCCTTGTGTTTGAAATTGGACGTAAATGAGTTTCATATTGTATTCAAATATTATAAAATTGCAAATTGGTCCCATAAGTGAATTCAATCCGAGCCCACCACATTTTGGACATCTGTCTTGTCATGTACTAAATTTAATGAGTGAAACCACCATTTGAAATGCTATGCCTCATTGATAGATTGGGCATAAGACATATTCTTTCTAGGCATATAACTTCATGATAGATTTAACTGTTTCCGTTTCTTGACGAAAATCCTGGAACTTCTTTAGTTCAGCACATTATCATAGCTGCCAACCATTCCTATTTCCTGGACTTCAAACGAATGATCCAACTTTAATAGATTCCTGTTGAAAACAACTGTGTAAAAAAAAATAATAATAATAACATTTATAGGGCGCTTTATACAGATGTTTCTAAGCGCACAGGTGGTACTGTCTAACTTTTAATTATTCAACATGTTTAATACCTTAAAAGCAACAAAGTAAAAGCCATCCGTACTCTTTATTCTTAATTTTGCCTGGAGCAGTTCCTGCTTTAAGTTTTGAAAGGATGGCATGTATACCTTAACCAGGGAGATGGATCAGTCAAATTGTTGGTTGGCATTTGCTGTCCACAGCATTGGAAGGCTGAAGATACAGTCTAGTACAGAAAGATCTCAGCCTCAATGCTCATTATTTTTAACCATCAGGCCTTTGGTGCGTTTGACAAGGACAAGCTCGGCCGCCTGAGCCCCAGTGATTTCGGTCGGGGAAAAAAAGAGGCATCTAACAACATCCCCCCCCCCTTTTGAGTAAGAAAATTGGTGGAAAAAAGGGAAGAATAGAGAAAATAAGGGGAAAATTGGGAAAACCAGGATAAAATTGGAAAAAAAAAATGAGGAAACTGATTAAAATCGGGTAATTATCAGGCCTGTATAAGAATATAAGCAATTTGTACACTTTTAAAATAATGATTATGAATCACATCTTCTTTCCAGCTTGCTTAGAATTGGAGTTGGTCCAGAAGAGTGACGCCCAGAACAACAACCACTACTCGCCCATCATTGATGAAATCAAGCAGGGGCTCGTAACTAAAGAATGAAATGTGGATTTGTTGAGTAAGAGCCTTTGTCGAATACATTTAGATGTGTGCTTTAACATGTCACATTCTTGAGAATCATAAATTATTGAAATTATTGATTATGCATGGATTGGATAATATGATTGTAATTAAAAGTTAGAAATGTGGTTTGTTAAGGAAGTTGTTGTCCGAGTATGTCTCACAATCAATCTCTACTAAACTCACCTTCTCTTGTGAAGATGACAGAGAAGGTCGAAAGTTCACCATTGTCATGGCTGAATAAACCCTCCGAAGGCACTACAGCCAGCTGGTCGAGGTCTCATAGGGATAGTTTTCCGGAACTGGCCGTGGCTCTGTCATTCAAACTTAATTGTCAGATGTAAAAGAACTATCCAAAACACTTACCGTGGGTTGTCAAGAATCCGACGACATTGACAAATCATGTTCATATGTTTTGTTTTTTTTGACAGAATTATTATGATAGAGAATCAAAGGAATTTCTTGTCTCCACCGCAACGAGAATGTGAATTTGATCGGTGATTGCTTGCCATGAGCAGTGATGCAGTGGCATTTCACGTTCAGGATTGCCTCTCCTCCCACAAATAGTTCAATTCAAAATAAGAAAGTGAGTACATTTATCATGTGTGGATATAAAAATATCTGAACCCATAACCCCAAACTCTTAAGGTAGGAAATAAAATGCAACAGGGAAAATACAGCATCAAAGTAAATGTACACTGTAGAAGTAATATTTTCATGGTCTGGAGTTAAGTGATGTCCAAGGAGACTCCAGACCTGGAGGGTGTAATTAATCAAGAGGACAGGCATCTCTGGAACACATCCACTCAGTCAGGTTGCAGAACTGTTTCTACATATGATATACATGTACATGTACAATGTACTTGCTGTTGTAGATCTATATTTAACAGGAGTTGGGGAAAGAAGAAAAGAGGTATCTCTGGAACAATCTACATTTGATCACTCGGTCAGTTTGCAGAACTGTTTCTGAATACAGTGTACCTGCAGTTTTAGATTTAGAGAGGAATTGAGGAGAGAAGAAAGGAGGCTTCGATCTCTGGAACAATTCCACAAGTGACCACTCAGTCAGTTTGCAGAACTGTTTCTGAATATAGTGTACCTGCAGTTTTAGATTTAGAGAGGAATTTATGAAAGAAGGAAATAGGCATCTCTGAAACAGTGCTATGTGTGACTACTCAGTCATTTGAAGAACTGTTTCTACATTATAGTGTACCTGCAGTTTTATATTTAGAGAGGAGTTGAGGAGAGAAGAAAAAATGAAGTAAATATATTTGTTGTTTAAACTCACTGTAAGCTCGGGTCCTGGCAGTTTGTGTTATATTTTCACTCCTCTCATCGCCACTGACAGTTACTATGGCAATGTCATACATTGTCCCTGGAGTCAGACCTGTGATCTCTGCAGCCGGTTGAATAAAGTTTCCATTGAACACGGCTATGCCATGGTCGGGTGTGACTGTGATGGCAAAGTTATCAGCATCTCCTGCATACGCCCATACCAGGTTTAGTTCCCGCAGGCCAGGCACGATGCTCAACTCAGATGGAGTTGCAGGAACTGTTTGGAAAAAGTAAGGGACAATTCTAACTTCAACCCTCGACCCAACATAAAACCTAACCCTAAACCTAGACCCAAATCTAACCTTAAACCAAACTGCAAAAAGACTTCTAATTTCGACCCTCGACCCAACACAATACCTTACCCCACACCTTCTCTGTGACCACTCAGTCAGATTGCAGAACTGTTTCTGAATATAGTGTACCTGCATTTTTCCTGATTGAGGTGTCATTTGAAAGAGCAGAAAATGAACTGTCAGGAAATGTGATTTTCTCTTTCAAATTCAGATATCGCCCAACAAATGACTGTTTGGTGCATGAGATATGCATCGTACAAAGTGCATCACATAAGAGAGGAGGATCTAAGTTTTACAAATATGTTTCATTTCTTGATCATAATTATGATTAAGTTATGATAAAACATCAATGATTCTTGGTTTCATTTTTTCTGGTATGCACTGGATAACAATATGTAAAGTGTCATAAGATAGCTAATTTATTTTCCATAATACCCAATCAACGTCTTCCAGTGGCTCTGATGACATATTACCATCCATTGCAAAAAAATGTATACATCAATATGTTTTTCCTCTTTGTCATATATACAACATGTCTATTGAGTATGGTCAATTTCCTAATGCACTCAAAGCTGCAAAAATTGTTCCAATTTTTAAAAAGGGTGATCGTAAGGATGTCGTTAATTATAGACCTATTTCCGTTTTACCCTTTTTTTCAAAAGTATTAGAAAAACTTGTTTTTGAACGTTTATATGATTTTCTGAATTATAATAATATATTGATCTTGCAACAATTTGGTTTTCGTAAAAAGTATTCTACATACATGCCTTTATTTCATATGTACGATTGTATAATGCAAGAAATAGATAAGGGTAATTTTTCTGTTGGTATATTTTTAGATCTCTCAAAGGCATTTGACACCGTTGACCATGACATACTTCTTAAAAAATGGAACATTATGGAATCAGAGGTCATGCTCTTGATTGGTTTCATGATTATTTATCAAATCGTATGCAATATGTCTTGGTCAACGGTGTCAAATCAGATTTAAGTCGTGTATCATACGGAGTTTCGCAAGGGTCTGTTCTCGGCCCGTTATTATTTTTGTTATATATTAATGATTTTATAAATTGCTCTTCAATTCTAAATTTCATACTTTTTGCGGATGACACCAGTATTACTCTTTCTAACTCAAAAATCAGCTCATTAATTCACCTGTTAAATAAGGAACTCCATAATGTTGTTACCTGGTTTCAATGCAATAAATTGTCTTTAAATTTTGAAAAAACTAAATATGTTCTCTTTAAAACAAAAAATAAAAAAGCTAGTAATGATATCCCAAAAGTCACTATGGATGGCAAGATTATTACCCAAGTATCAAACATTATATTTTTAGGTATCACAATAAACGAATTTTTATCTTGGAAACCACACATTGATGATCTATGCACTCGCCTATGTAGAACTACTGGTGTCCTCCGCAGACTTAAATTTACTTTACCTAAACATATTATGATTTCATTATATAATACATTAATTTTGCCTCATCTCACTTACTGTTGTATGATTTGGGGGAATACATTTAAAACACACTTGAATAGACTTTTTATTACTCAGAAAAAAGCAATAAGAACAGTTTGTAATGTACCATTTAATAACCATACAAGCAATTTATTTCTTGAGTGTAAAACATTAAAGGTCCCTGACCTTGTACTTATGTATACTCATATGTTTATGTATCGTTATCATACGAATGCCTTGCCAAATATTTTTAATGATTTTTTTAGCACAAATGCCTCCTATCACTCATATTTCACCCGCCAACATGCAGATCTTCATCAATTTCTTCCCAAAACTACAATTAGTCAAAATTCCTTACGTTGTATAGGAATTAAGCTATGGAATGACCTAGACAATGATATTAAACTAAGTAAAACTCTTGATAAATTTTAAAAACTCTTGAAAAATGAAATGTTCTTGCAGTACAAAAACCACGCTCAATTAAATAATGAATATTTTGCTCCTCTTGTTCTTTGTTTTTTTTTAATATTCTTATATCTTGTATATATTTGTTTTCCCGTCAATGTTGTTTATGTTAATTTTCTTGATAATATGTGTCATGGTTGGTGCCCCAATCACAAGTTTGTTTTCAAACTTCTCCAGGGGCCCCTAACCCCATGTTTTTATATCTTTGTGCATTATTATTGTATATGTATTTTTTATGGTTGAATAAATTGAAATTGAAATTGAATTGAATAATTGTGGACTATCTGAAGATTGTATGAAGTTGGATCAGGCCTAGAGCATCCTCTGCATTTATACCAAACTTACTGCTTTTCTTTCTTCACCATATCTTTCCATGACATCTTTGACCTTCCTTTCCCTGCTATTTGTATATTCATTCCCTTCTCAACAGTACAATATGAATCACAATTTATATATAAATTATATATGTAACAACGATTTCAACGTAGAGTATACAGTAAATAATGCACATACGGAAGGAGGCAAAACCCCGGAAAGCATAGCTTGAGTTGGCTATGCCCATAATAAGTTAACACAGTTACCGAGAGAACATTAAAGATATTGTTATGAAAATTACATATTATATAACAGAATGTTGATAGGAAAGATCCCAAGATCTATTCACAGGTGTATCATCTTCCCTCCATAACATATGACCCATCCATCTTAATTCACTACTTTTTACCACTTCAACCAGTTTTTGTCCAAACTCAACCCTTCCCTCAGCTCACTTGGGTTCTTTCTGTCTGATAGTTTCACACCAGACATCTTCCATATTGTGGCTCTTTCTGTTCTTCTCCAGATACCTTCTTCTTCATCATGAATTAATTTCCTTATCATTTTTACTACTATTACTACTATTCTTAATTACCTGTTCTCTGATCCACACTCTTCTTCTCGCTAGTCTTTTGAGTCGCGTCTTCAACACCAACCCCACTCACCGATACCACAGTGAAGCTATAGCTCCTCCCCTGTATTAAACCTGACACCTGAGAAGAATACTCATTAACACCAGACGTGTAATCTACTCTGATTGGCTCCTGGCTGTTGGGTTCAAAGGTCAACAGGAAATAGTTGAAGATGCAGCCCGACCACTGCTTGAGATGCCACTGTACATCGACAGTAGTTGTGGCGTATTGGGTGACAGAGATATTTTCAACCGAGTCAGGCACTGCAATTAAAGGATAACAAAAAAAATAAATAATCGCTTTAGCAGTTGACCCGTACAGTACCAGTATTACAGGCAGGTGGTCTTTATGTAGGGTTCGCTTTAGTTGGTGGTTCCGAAACAGGTTTCACTGCAGTGTGAAATTCCACAACAGTGCTTCGTCGTATGAAGAGTAAAGTAGGTAAGTTATGAGATCGGTGACAAAGGTTCACACACGTTACTTGTAAGTTACTCTTAAGTTGACATACGTTGAGGTAATGTCTAGCGTACCTAAAAGTTATTTCTAACCTATGAGTAACATGCTTTGAAACTATTTCCAACTTATCTCCAGCGCTTATTGATGTATGTAGACGTATTTGACGTAATTCAGAGACGACCACAGAACCTACTGAACCTGTTTCTAACTTACAGCTACCGTATAATGGCATATTGACAGCGTTTAAAGGAATTGGTTTATAATAATGGGGTTTACAGGAGTTATGAAAACGTTCTATATAAGTTACTATCAAGTTATAAGATATCATTATGAATACGCTATGTAAACGCTCCAAATTGCAGAAGAAAAAAATACTGATAGTTCAGCGTACGCCGTTATAGAGAAATTTTGATACATTGGCATACGTTGACTAAATAGTCAAGGTGTGACAGGGCCATATGTACAAACGAGATGGGCGACTGCAAACTTCTGACTGATTGGAGTACTTGTAATTAATATGATTCAATCGAAACTCTTTATAAGATGGGGTCCTAAAGTACTAGATAATACAAACCTGCAACCAGGTAGATAAGACTCGAAGCTCTGGTGCTGTACGAGGATGAATCTGTGCCCACTTCACTGTAAACAGTCATGCTGTAGGTCGCTCCTGGTCCTGGCAGGTTTACACAGGCTGCTGAGAATGATTCTTGATCGGTGTCTTCGATGGTGGATGGTAATGCGTCTCCATGGCTACACATGATGCTGTAACTCTCTACCGTGTCGTTCTGCCTCATCCAGGATGCGCTAACTGACGTCAGGGTCGAAGGTCCTTCCTCAAGGTCCACTCCAAGGGGCACTACATTTTGTGAATAATAAAAATGATAATGTTCATTATGAATATATTAAAATTAATAATATCAATAATGATGACGATGATAATGATATGAAGAAGAATAACAAAAATAGTAACGATTATAATATTAATAATATTAAAAATGATAATAACGATAATGATTATAATCATGATAACAATAATAATTATACAATATTCATACGGTGTACACCGCATTCTAAACATTATACTGATTACAAATTCCTGAATACTTAACATTTTACATCATAAGAATAAGTGCATGCTCAATAATAAATTGTAAATGCTGATAGACGAAAATGAATTATATAATATATATTGCACACGTACTACAACGTGTACTATTATCATTTTGCATGTACAGTAAACAACTCAATTATATATACCCCTCGTAAAATTGATTTTTTTTTGTTTCCCTCTTCATTATTAGTATTTCTTATTCTGAAAAGCTTTCTTACCACTAATGACTAAGGACCTACCTGTCAGTGTGTTTGTGTGTGTGTGTGTGTGTGTGTGAGTATTTTTATGTTCTATATTCTGTAGCTTAGTATTTTCATCCATTGTATAATCATACGTAACATTCTTTTTACTGTAAATTTATGTATTTTGTTGACTATAGGGCCCCGCTCACAAGCTTAGTTTCTAAAGGGGTCCTAAAACCATTCAGTTTATGATGTAATCAATGGTGATTGATGTACTATTACCAGTTTCATTTTTATGTAACAGATTATATCATGCTCTGTGTGGTTTTAAATAAAATGAACTGAGCTGAACTGAATTAGTCAAAAATAAAAGATGAACTGGTTGTATACGGGGCTTTATTAAACACTTTTAAAGTTTAATACGTCACATTCTCAAGAAAACATGAATAGGGATGATTCAATTTTTCACATACTTAACAATTACAAATCATGGTATTTTGTTGCTAACTGTATGCCAAAGGAAGCAAATGTAAATACCTTCTAAGATAATGATAATAAATAATAATATTAACAACATTTATAATGCGCACATATCCACTCCAAGAGATGCTCAAGGCGCCTAACAAGGTAGTAAAGTACATTAAACTTAAGAGAACGAATATAATTAAACATGATTAAATTTAACATGATTAAATATAATTCAACAACGTTAATTACATCAGATTGTGAAATATACACTACGTCTTAAAGAGAAGGTTGAGTTCTGGGAAGAGGTGAAAAAATAATTTGTGAGCGTTATCATTCTTATTATGTAAGTGTGGAAGAACATTAGATAAGACATGTTCCCTGAAAAGCATGGCTCTCCAAATGCCTTCATATTCTAAATATGTCAAGTAAATCGTAAAACCGGGGGGGGGGGTCCCATATACATCATTCTGTGTACAGTGTTTGTAACTTTACCAACACTTGGCCAATTTCTTATCATTTTGAAGATTCCAGAACCTTGCAATACACACAAACTCTTATATGTTAGATGATCAACCAACCAATTCCACACCGTTTCTTTCACAATGCAATCGCATGACCAGAACCCAACTTTATCTTTAACTAAGTAATTCAGACATTAGATAGGTTTTCAAAAGACATTTACAACTGTAATATGGTGTGATTCATGATTCATGTACATATTACATACTAATAAAATATAATATTACTACTACTAATAATACTACTACTGTTACTACTAGTAGTAATAATCATTATTACAACCACACTTTTCGATGTGTGTGTTTATCATTGTACCATTTCATTGTCTCTTCTTTGTGTTAGATTTTGCATTTTGTGTAGTATCTTCTCCCCAAAAGTTTTGGTAACTTTTTGATGATCCAACCACTTCGTAATTTCCTTTAGTTTTTTTTTTTTTAATTGTGTTGTCTTAAGAAACAGTTTATGGTATTCTTTAACTTCCTTTGATTTTTATGAAAGTGGTGAATAAATCCAATCAAAAATTCAAATAATAGCTAACAATAATTAAATTTTTTTTTTTTAACTTATCAAATTTTGATAGTGATGTAAGAAGATAAGGAAAAAACTTAACACGCACATCACATCATTAAAGAAGTTGGCAATCCAAGGTATGTCCCATACGTTACCAAGTATTACTTCCACTTGACTTTTTATTCAAAACTTTCATTAAAAACATGCAAAGTGCAAGAATACAATTAAAAGTAATCGTACAAACACTGATAAGCCAATAAAATGGAAAATACACAAAAGGAAATTACAAAGTGGTGGGATCATCAAAAAGTTCAGAAACTTATAGGTTGATGATCCCACACATACACAGAAAAAAGGATACAGAAATAATACAATGGTAATTACTGAATCGTATCATAGAATTTAGAACATAAAAACACATACAAATGCGAATTTTGTTTACTGTCTTGTCTGATTCCAGCTCTAGTAGGGCTATCAGGTTCATACAGTCAGCAGATAAGCTAAAATCTTAGATGTGATCGGTAGGCCCTAAAATGTTTGACAAAGTAGCTTTGACTTACCCACATATTCTTGCAATACAAAGAAGAGTAAGAGATTAAAGTGCATGTACATGTACTTTGGTACACTGTAAGATTTGTCAGTCTTTTTAAGGAGGTTTCAATATCGTATCATCTTCACTGTCTATTTAACTTACGTGCAAAGACTCTGACGGTGATGACAGCGCTCAGCTTGTTGTTGCTAATAGCAACCACCGAGATGTCGTACTGTTCTCCAGATTTGGGCAACTCTACGCAGTAAGCCGTCAACTGCTGCCCGGCTCGACTGCTGATCACAGGAATAGATGCCGGAGAGGCAGTACCACTAGAGCATGTGATATTAAAGGTATCCACTACACTATTAGGCATTGTCCATGTAGCTGAGATGGCTGTCGTGTTAGACTCACCCGGGGAAAGTTCAACGGCCTCTGGTACTATTTAAACAAAACAAAAAATCATGATAGGTACTTTCTTTTATGAAACTTAGAGATGTCTACTTATAACATACAAATACATATAATATAATCTTTTAGATTTCAGCAAAACTATATTGATATCTCAATGTTAACCTTTTCAATGTAGTTAGATGTTTTAACCGCCCTAATTTCAAAGCTAAATCTCATATCGTTCAGACCTAGAAAAGATTTTCACATTTTCGTGAAATTTGAAAAAAAATGAAGGCCTACTTTTAAGATTGCGACGATAGTTGGTATAAAAAACACTTCTTCCAAGAAATGTTTTGATACCTAGATATGCTTCTGTTAATACTCATCTTCTTTTTAGGATCTTGTTATATTTCATATATGTGTAATATTGTACAGCTCATTAAAAATTTCAACAGACGTGAAATGCGCTTGAAAAGAACATAGTATTATCACACATTATATTATTTTTCATGACGAGGAACATTGTAAAAACAGACATTTTTTTAAATTTTCTTATTATTTGCCGTACATGTGGATCTACATGTTTCTAGACCAACATGTCATGCCAGCATAAGAGTTAGAGGGAGATGGTTCTCAGATTCCATGTGCAGTAGTTCATAATTCGCCGACACCAGACTGGGTGAACATACCAGTAATGGGGTGTACAAGTCTCGCACACAGCAAACCTGTACATAGTCCCATCAAGAAATACCCCGAGTCTCTCAGAGTCTTCGGATGATCAGGGAAGTGTAAGATTATGACTTACTATACTAGGCGATTGGTGTAAAATCAAAATGAGATTACAAAAGGGCTGTTGGTTACAAAAAACATAAGGCTAATCCTGGTGATTGACAAAACCCCTTACTTGGTAAACACCGAAAATGGTAGAAAATAATTTAGATACAATCTATGGATGTCAATTCTATTTTTTCTTATGGCATAATGCACTACATACGTGTAAAACTTTCAAGGACTGTGCATATATGCTACCGTCTACACACAATGCCTAATACAAGAATGTGCAGCTGTAATGGGGCGTTTCTATGAGAGAAAAAAAAATGAGGTATGATTTTGAATATGAAAATACCTTCAAATGGCCCCACTTTAAATATTGACCTTAATTATTGGTAACTATTTTCTTTAAGATTAACACCTAATCAATTTCCAATATCCTGACTAAGCGGTACCCATGGGAAAGTAAAAAGTATGCCGCAGACCTGCGGCAGAACTGCGGCAGAAATAACATTTGCTGTAGGCTTGCCGCATACCAGTGTGCCACAGGAACACAGTCTGCGGCAGATCTGCAGCAGAATGAAACTTTGCTCCAAACTTGCCGCATACCAGTATGCCGCAGGAAAAGTCTGCTGCAGATCTGCGGCAGAATGAAACTTGGCTCCAGACTCATCGCATTCCAGTATGCCGCAGGAACAGTCTGCGGCAGATATGCGGCAGAACAAAACTCTGCTCTAGACTCGCCGCATACCAGTATGCCACATAAACAGTCTGCGGCAGATCTGCCACTGAAAAGTGGGAAATTATATAGTCTGCGGCAAGGGTATAGGCGGCTAATTTGGAGGACCATGCAACCAATCAAGTAGTACCATGAGATTGCAGGCTGGGCCCAGCGTGATCTTGTAAATTCCTGTGTTAGGCACTTTTATTTGTCTTTTTAGCTTCTGTCAAACCAAACAATTTGCTACAAGTTTTAACTTTTATTTTGGTGCCATATTTTATCTTCAGCCCCACTGACTCACTTTTTGTTGTAACTCTTGTGTAATGTGTTCACACTATCACATGGATCTGTGACTCTACTCTGGACTATGTGTATGCATTTGTTGTATTCCTATACCTCTACTTCTGAATTGTGTTAAACCCACATTGGTAGATTTTTTGAAGCAATTCTGCTGGTTGTAGCTGTTTCTACTATTTCAAAGTGCTGGAATACAATAATGCAATTCATGGCTCTCAAGCATAGCCTTCCTGCAGGACTGAATACTTAATTGCCACTTCCACTGGGGTTGATATGAAAGAGTATGCGGCAGGTCTGCATCAGGTCTATATGGGATATGAATATTCATGATGAAGAGTCTACGGCAGATCTGCTGCAGACCCTTTGTCATAGCCTTTTCTATGAATATTGAAAATGAAGAGTCTGCACCAGATCTGCCCCAGACTCTTTGTTATTGCCTTTTCTATGAATATCCATGATAGATCTTCATCATACTGAAAGAGTATGCGGCAATGGTGCGTCAATTCTGCAGCAAAACTAATTTACCAGTGTGACTGTCTGCGGCAGGTCTGCTGCAGATATCCGGCAGGTCTGCCGCAGGAGTATGCGACAGGTTCATTTTCTTTTCTATGGGTATAGATCCCAGATGCAAATTAGATGGATCTTCGGATGCGCGCAGTCGAAAATGATGCCTCCGCCATAGGGCATTATATGTTGGCAACCAAAACAGAAGCAATTTTTTTATTCAAGTTTGATGGTAATCCATTAACAGGTTCTCAGGATATCGTGATAACAAGCTATTTTTCTAATACATGTATGACCCTTTGACCTTTGAACCCAAAATCTGATCAGTTCATTGGCTCTGCAAGATACGTACATCTTAAGTAATCTGTCCCTCGGTGCTAATAATAATGCGATTCCCATATATTTTGCATACATAATGAGCCCAATAACCTTTGACTCTTGACATGATGACCTTCGACTAATGACCATAAAATATATTCAGTTCATCGGTTCTGCAATATACATAAATATCTTGAGTTTGATGGTAACCTGTCTATCGGATCCCCCCCCCCAATCCCCCGACAAACAACAAACACTCATGCAAACAAAAAAATCAGAAAGAAGAGAAGAGAAGAGGCTCTGCAAAATAAAATCATGACCCAAGATTTGCGGGAATCCATCGATCGGTTCTTGAGATCACGAGAACGGGACGTACTGATGGACGAACGGAGAACCCAAACAAATTATGCCTCCGCGGCTAGTTCGTCACGGAGAGTAATTTGTTAATCTTTTTATATGGAACTTCCAAATAATGGGAAACTCTTTTCTGCCAAAATTACCCTCAAAAGTAGGTATTAGTTCGGAGGTTTCAGCTACCTAGCCCCCCCCCCCCCGG
>BEXV01003041.1:22100-34305 GCA_003118195.1 Hemicentrotus pulcherrimus | reverse complement strand
ACATTGAAGAGCCTTTTCATTTGCTGCCACGAGGTCTTCCAGGCAGCATTGGTCAATTAGGAGTGGACATCTTAATAGGTGTGACATGGATTGGACTGATGTTCCACACTCGCAGTTGGTGTCTGTGTCGTCAGTATATCCCCATTTATTCATGTTGTATTTGCATCGCGCCACCCCTGTGCGAAGCCTATTGAGGGACTTCCACGTCTTCCAATCACATATACTTGGCTAGCCAATAGGGACTTTTAGATTTGCGTGGACTGATACGTGTGACGTCCATTCAAGGTAGTGCAATAAAAGGACGTCGACCGTAGCAATCCACATCGTCTTCGTGTGAATCTAAAAGTCCCTATTAACCAACATGACCGTGATTCCTGTCTTTTGTGTTTCTAACTGTAATACTTGTACTTGTTAATGTGATGTTCAATGTACGTGTTTTCTGTAGCCCGTGTGCGGTTTGGCTTTAGATTTAAACAAAATAAGTTAGGCGGCTGAAAATTGCATTCCATAAAGAGCAGTGCAGTAATAAACTCAAAAGAAACACAAAGGAACCACTAGGTATTTTATTGCAAAATTTATGAATCAACATTACCCAAGTAATTCAATTATTGTCATGTCATTTTGTTATTCATCAAATACTTTGGGAATGTGTCTGTATCTCAATTGGAGAAAAGAATCCTTTTAACATTCGTCTATAATTATGCTTGCAAGAGATTGCATAATTACAATTTATGATTGTCCTAATTATTGCGTGGTTTGCTCGTTCGGCGATGTTTTAATCGTTGTGTGTGTGTGTGTGTGTGTTACATGCTTATGGTTTCCAACTGTAGAAGAACAAAAAATGATAGGGAGAAACTCAAATTATGCCTATTTTTCTTTCTGCGCCTTCCGTTTTTTTATTCTTCTGAACCTTTCAGCTTCCGGCATACTTAAATAGCTACTTCCACCGACATGACCAATCCATATTCATCCCTTAATTACTAATAAACTTGTTTCCCTTACGTAGTCTTCACAGTGATCAAATTAGTAATTACTGAAGGGGAAGGGATATACTGGAGGGCTGTATTCTAATAGACCATATTGAAAGGCAGGTATGGCGTTGTTATAGAGTGTGGTTGGTGTTGTTATTCTTTCGGCTTATACATTATTATGGGACCTTTTAAAAAAAAAACATTTTTCGCTAAAATGAAAGAATGAATAAGTAAAAAAAAATCTTTTATTACAAGTTTTTTTAAACTGCTGTCGACAAATGACAAAATGTACGAGCTTTTTTTTAATATCCTTGTTAGAAAATTTGAATGTGAGTGCCTTCTTGGCTGTTGAAATTTGTTTTCTTCCGACAAACTTCTCGGCAATTTTTGCCCCATTATTCTTCTAACATTTAGAATGGTATTGCCATCATGCCCGCCAAAGGAGGGATTGGAAATATATTTCTTGAACATTATCCCGAGTGTATACAAGGCACCAGGAGATGTCACGTGTTGCTTCCAGAAATAGATATGTATCACCGACGAAATCTTGGAGCAACCACAGGCGATTAGTAATATAGTTATATTTATTGTCTACAATTTACATCTGTCTCCTAAATGTATGCTCAGATATTTGTCAGACACAACACATCTGTTGCATTGTGCCATTTGCGTGACACTTTTTCTCTCAACGGTTTAAATTTCATCAAATTCTCTTCCTCCTTCACATTCTTGTCTTCAACTAAATTCTATATTTCATTTTATTTACTGACGGAAAAATTGCTTGTGATAGTTAATATCATACCAGGGCGCCTACTTGAGTACAAGCAATGTAATAGATTATTCACCATGTTTTTAAGTGAAATTAAATTTTTTACGGGTCTTAAAGGAAGCTTTGATTGCTTGTATAGGGGTAAAAAAAATGACTCGTTATAGTTATGTCTTGTCCATTCTATAACGAAATGATATGTCACAAGAAAACATATCGCTCCTAAAATAATAATAATAGTATTCAGTTCTTGTATAGCGCATCCGCCATTATGAAATAACATCTCTTTAAAGCCCCACTGTCCTACTTGTAGCTACTTGCTACCTCTATATAGAAAACTTTTCCAATCGGTGCCTGTTGGTCCCCCATGATGCTCTATTTCTTATGTTATTTGAGAGCTGAGTTGATGAGATAGCCACCTGTCAGTGACCTCGCTATGTGGTCTAATCCCTCCTAGCCACACTAGTGTTGATAAGCTTTTAGCGCTTCCGAAGAGTTTTTGAAATGATTACCCTAGCTTTGAAGAGTTTGACCAGAAATAGTTTATAACTTGGGTCAAGTGATTTTTGCTACGTGCCTGTGCAGTCTAATAATGTAACATAACCATTTATATGTCCAGTGCTTTTGCATTATGTAAATCTAATAAAAAATATACTGATACAGGAACATTTTTAATACAATTGCGTGACCACTATTCAACATATCTCTTGCTTTTTCTCGAACCTGTTTTAAGCAATAGTCAAATGAAACGAACATTAATATCCTCTTGGTGGGTAAAACCAAATCAGAATGTGAGGGCAGTGATAGTTTTTGATAGTTTGGGGGCTCAAGTACAGGAGGAAACTGCATTTTAGCACCTCCCTATGGCTGCCAATCGTACCACTCCTTACCCCTCTCCGTTACTTCTCCATCTGTCACTCAACCCCTGTATAGCTCGCTGCATATATCTACTTTACTAATTATTATAATCACCGTTTACTATTATCTCCGTGCAGCCCCAAGGTGACTAGCTTATCCTCAATCTAGGACTAATTTAACCCCTAATCGTGAGGTGCCATTGTCACGATTTAAGTTGACGTTGCGTGCTCTGATAGAAGCCATTTTGGGACTCGGGGATATAGATTGCTAAGTCTGAACGCCTGCTAATGGCGAGATAACGAATATATACGTCGATATGCTAACACACTTTATAACTCAGTGGTTTTATAAGACCTCTAACACACTGAAACCAATGTAGGGCAAACAGTTACTGTAGTGAGCGGTGTTATGATGAATTCAAGGCTTATGCATTATGAGCTTATGAATCATCATTCATAGTTCAATATTTTTACGATGCATGTTTTCGTTCGTTTCGATCGCACATGGGCACACATTTTACGAGTACACAGGCTTTTCAACTGTGTGATACGTTTTCGGAACAAATACAAATTGAATAATATATTACATCTTTCGGTATATTTTTGTTGGAATATCCTTGACAAATATTTACTGAACACAATAATGACATTAATTTTAAATGTCTAATCATTATGTTGTTCAATTCAATTGTACGATCTTAAACTGTTCTTCGGGATGATTTTCGAAACTAAGGAGCGCTCATTACTATTATCTTCTAAAATACTTTTAACATATTTAAACAGTGCATGTGATAACAAGTTTTTGAAAAACACTGCAAGTTAGATTAAGAATAAAATAAAGAGCTTTTGCAAACAGAATCCTTCCTTGCAAAATCAACTGAATTTATGCATTTCTTCAGGGTTTCCTTAAAAAAAAACACAATATTTATTTCTCTATAATGTATGCTTCGTCTTTCGTTGCTCCTGTCTTTGCACGTGCAGGCACACGAACATTCGATTCCTGCCATATTTTGATTAAAAGTGAGAAGGTTTAGGGAGATAAACACAGCGCGGAAACCCTTCGCCTATTAGTCACCGCTATACGCCTTTAAATAAATCAGCTAAGCTACCTCATTTAAAATTGATACAAATCTTCTCCTACACCCCCTCCCCCCGTTCTCTCGGCAATATCCTTCCCTTTGTGAAATCCGAAGTGCCTCTCGGTTTAACAAGCTTGAGACAAGCATTCCACACTTTTGGGGGTTGACTCAATAATTTGTTTATTCATAGCCCTAAAATTATACCAGATGCATGGAAAGAAACAAAAACGTTATGCATGTACTGTATCCATTTTCTTTTGCACGGTCACTTTGCGTTTGACGCAAGAAACTTTTAAAAGAAAAATAAGCTTTGGTAGCCTAAATTTAGCAACACGCTAAGAGGTTCAAATCACTATTTAACAAGAACATTGGCAATTTAAAAGCTTTAACGCAGCTCATAATCATTGTTTATAAAGACGTCACATTTTATTATGACAATGTACCAATGAAAGAAAATGCATTATTTGTTGCCAATTTAAAGAATAGAAATGTGTTGAACTTTGCCCTTTAAAAATAGAAAGTGCCCCTTGGTTTAAGCAGACATGATGACGAATCAGTGCGATGTATCCGGAACAACACATTTTTCTCGAAAACAGTCTTGTAATACATGCTACACAAACATATTAGAGCTATAGTGATATGGAACCTCTCTGATTCCTCTTGGTCATGTTTAGAATTTTGGATGAGTCGCTAATTTGCCTCATGGTCATACTTTGGCACGTGAACACGTATTATGTGTAGGAAGCATTATCAATAATACTGTTTTTCATGGTGATATGTCGGTCATGTTGGTATACTGCTGAATGATGCCTAAACGATGAAAATTACTTTTTATTTTGTATTAAAGTATAAATGAATATTTTCAAAATTCTAAACAACACAGTTACAAGTACATCATATTACTTTTTAGGTGGAGGAATTATGAAGTTTTATTTGATTCAGAACTAACAACATTTATGTGTTTTGCCGAGTAAAGGCAAATGAATACATGACCATAAAATGTTGCAAGCTGATTTATGACCATGGTGACAATATTCATAGTCCACAATCCACGGAGACCAAGGGTCACAAATATCTCTCTCATTCGCAATCATAATACTAGTACAAATAACGATTGTATGATAATGTTGAGACACCTTTTTTGAGAACCTCGACTTATTCTGGTTAGACCATAGAGCTATATACTACTATTAAGTATATATCTCTATGGGTTAGACTTAAAGCATGTCCGGCTTAATCATTTCTAGCACGATTGCAAAGACTTTCGATAAATCGACTTAAGGGACATGTCTACACCACATTGTATTACCCATGCGCAGAGAGCAAGGTTAGATTCTGTATAGTGCCATCGTAATGTTGGCAGGTTTCAATGGGCGATGGACAAAGCTGTCGAAATCGGCTTATGTTTTTTTCCCCTCAAAGGTATCTCCAATCGTGGTTTCTGTACTTCATCGTTTGAGATAATACGGGTCTCACGTTTAAAGTAACAAGGAAGACTACTGGATTTTCTTTACTAGTGGGTTTTTAACTTTCACTCTTGACTTTCTGCCAATTTTACGTTTGCCCCACGTGCGATCGGGTGAAGACAGATACCTCGCCTTAACCACCGTCTCCTTATGTTACCCTGGACAAAATGATGAACTGACAGACAAAAAGGCAGACCTGTTGCATCTTATGAAATTGGATTAACCTGTCTTTTCCCTCCATGCAGAACAAAAAAAGAAAAGAAACGTCCCGATAAGATGTCATCCATAATCACTTCGGATGTGTGCAGTCACAGTCGATCATGTTCATGTGGTCTTGAAGCAATGAAGCCATGTGTAGTCTCGAGTTGTAGCAATAACGGGAACAAAACTCACAAATTATGTACAGTCATTGCTTAAAAGTCAACGTCAATCCGGACGTATACAAAATGTGATCGCTGATGTTCAACAACTTGTTGCAATAATTATGCGCACACTTGATGTAATTCCGGACATTATTTGTACAGGGTATTGGAAACGCTCTTAAATTGATTCATCGAAAGTCTTTGCGATCTTTTTTTTTTAAATGAAAGAAGGAGACCTCAACTGGTACTCCTGGACATTAGAATCCCGTATAATCATATATTAAAAATGTGTAATGTTTTATTTAACTTTGTTTAACTTTCGTCCAAGCACTTTTTCAGCGTTGTATTTGCAGCAATAATTCATAATTTTGTTTACACTATGTCCAAACAACCTAATTACCACGTGGTGAACAAACTTTGATGACTTGTTGGCTCGTGTGTTTCGAAATACAAACATACTAGCAGCAGTCAAAGTAAACTTCAAATGACCCCACACTCCTACACCGTAGTTTATACATTGTACACGAGTGTGGGATCTCCGGGTAAGAGTCTCCATTATGACAGGGGTTCTGAAGATTCGCGGCATTGAAGCGCGATATTAAAAACCTGGATATTTTTAAAAACCAACGTGCCTCAACATTCAATCGTTTTTATACTTCAAGTACTCATACACGCATATAAAGCCTCATCAGATGTAGCTATTCAAATATATTGAACAATTAAACATTTTGTTTTATTTTCCCGTCTTCTGATCTTGATTTCAACTGGATAATGAACATATTATAAGTAACATCATCGCAAACTTTTGGAAAATCGACCTAACACAATTTTCTTGATTATTAGATAATGTGCGAAAATTGCAATCACGTATTACGTTGAAAGGCATTCTAAGGTACATGCACAAGGGTATTGGCATTGCTCTTGAGTTGAGTCCTCGAAACGCCTTTTCTACTTTTTACGACATCGGCATACGTTGGTATCTTGGACAAATTCACACTTTTGAGTGATACCTGCTATCATATAATTATACAAAGACGTGATTGAAACAGGTAATAATATCATAATTAAATTGTCTAGACCTTAACTTTACATTCAATTTCACTTATCATTCGCCAAATGAGTAATCTCGATGATGAATACTTTGATGAATGTCTCAGCATGTCGCATCATCGGCTTGTCACCCTTTAATGATCTGCACAAGGGGACTAAAGACAATCTTCCCAAAACCTAGGGGCCCCCACAGCACGCAGCTGCCAGGAAAAGGCTCATGCACACTCAGGAATTGTTCTAATCCTTCGTCTTTGCATCCACTTTTCTCCGGGCCAGGCTTCCCTTGGAGTTGCTGAGGGGACATTAGTAGCATGAGGCACATAGGTTTTTGTTTTATCGAACAAAAGCTACGTGCATCTATGGAAAACTTATGACCTTACTTGTTTCAAATAATTTTCTTCCAGGTTTCCGGGAGAACGTTTTAGAGCGTTAATTTAGAGTTGATAACTTTCAATTCAACATGCTCAAAGACTTTTAATTTTCTTCTCGAATAGAAATGACACTTCATTATTGAATTGTATAATTTTGACTATGATGTCACACATTGTCATATTACGAATAAAATAGTTTATACAATGTACCTCGGAATGTCTTTAGCCCATTTCTACTGATTCAGTTTTTTTTTATCAAGTTTCTACTGATGTGGCGTCGGCTCATTACATCAGTCTCTTTCCTCTCTGCCTATGCCACCCCTTCTCTCTTTCTCTGTCTTCTGCTAAGGACCTATCCGCCTTCCTTTTCTCTCCACTTTCTCCACCTATTTCTGTCTCTCTATGTCTATTTTAGTCTTCCCTTTTGTTTATCTCACCCTCATTTACCCACAATAACTTCTCCCTCCCCCCCACTTTCACTTGGTCCCTCTATGCCCATCGTCGTGTACTTTGTCTTTTTGGGAAATGATGAAATAGTAATGATTCACCGGGAAAAAAACAACAACTACCCATAAACCTCATTATCCTTATTTTCATATTTTTCGTCGGTGGATGAAGCCGGAAATTCGGATTCGGGGGGTATGACGAAGGAAATTTCTTCAAGCGCGAAATACAGTTTCGAGAAGTTAAAACATCCTGAGAAAACTGCAAAGTCATACGGCGTTTGGTTCTATTGCCCAATATGAATATCGTCATATTTTTATGACGTGTGTGTTCCCTGCATTAATGATACATAACAAGATACGATGAAATTTGCATTTAACAAATGTATAGATCATGAGGAAAGGTTAATACAGAGGAGCAAAATCCTCTCTTAAGGATCGCGTCCCGATTTCTCTAAGATTGTATATTTACAATCCCAAATCCTGTATATTTGCACAACACTTCCTCTGTTGTTTGTTTTTTAAAGAGTTGCACTTATTTTTACACAGGCCTTGATCAAGTACGTAAGTTTTTATATTTTTAGACTACAGTTTACTGCATGTCATTTCTCTAGAGAAGGCAGTTGCTGTCATGACCTTGCCCCTCCCCTATGCAACTTATTCTGTTATCATTCGTTCTTTATGCATAACGTTCACGTAGGCCTTGTCGGTGACGTATGCTCTATCTACAATCTGGCTAACTATCAGTAAACAAACCAGAAAGTTGCCCCGATGATTCTATTATTGTCCCTTCACCCCCTTTCAAAATCTAGACTCGATAGGCACCTACAAATCTAAAACCCTATTGCCCTAAAATAAGGGGAACATTTTTTTTTTCTACTCTTGTCTTTAGAGGGATCCGATAACTTTGTCTCAGATTCTGAAACAAAATGATGGATTTAGCTCATGATGCAATGATTATTATAAACCTTTAGGTCAGTCACAAACCCCATGACGTTTACAAGCCGATCGCCTGTCTGATTATCAAGATATTTATGATTGGAATTACACATTTCGAAAACGTTCGCCTGACGGTTTTCATAACACTACAGTCTATTTGGGAAAACGAGTATGGTAAAATCCGTCACTCAAATATTTTTACTTTTTTTGAGGCACTTCTTGATCATTTTGAAGCGCGATTTGTTCAGGGCTTCAATATTACACCATATCACAGACACTGGTAACATGTAGGACCGTGTATCTCAAATTTAACATTGTTAAACGATCCCTTTAAAGTCCCCTCACCTTTTAAAACATATACTTGTCACAATTTTATTTGTAATCATGCCCCTACTCTTTACAGAATCCCAGATTGACACCTGATTTAACTTTTCTTAATTTATGAAT
The DNA here is from genome assembly GCA_003118195.1 of Hemicentrotus pulcherrimus. NCBI lineage: Eukaryota > Metazoa > Echinodermata > Echinoidea > Camarodonta > Strongylocentrotidae > Hemicentrotus > Hemicentrotus pulcherrimus. The sequence goes on along the minus strand of BEXV01003041.1, from coordinate 25,554 downwards.
TTCATCAAAATATCATATCATCTTCAAAGACAGTCGCTCCGAAATTGTTAACATCAAACTAAACATGAGATGTAGATGTGTGTCCACATGTCTGTTTTAAAGAGAAACTCCAGTACTGGTAAAAAAAAGAAAATTAATTTTCACAGAATCAAACGAAACTTACACTGAATGTTCAAGATTACAAATAAATAACATGTGCCAAACAATTTTGGAAGAAAATATATACTGGCTGAGTAATGAGCATAGAAAGACAAGGAAATCAAGGTAGTACCAACCCCGACACCATGTGTGTTGTCCCATATATAGCGTTCTGTGTACAGTGCTTGTTACTATACCAAGACTCGGTCAAATTTATTACGATTTTGATGACTCCAGACCCTTGCAGTGCACATGAATACTTACATGCTACATGATCAACTGTTTCTGATCCTTTCCACACCTTTTCTTTCACAATGCAATGGCATTACCAGTACTAAAGTTTAGCTTTAAGGTACTGCACGGGCACATGACCTACACTGAAAAACACTAGGAGAAAACATTCTAAAGTTCAGTCCCATACGTATCTTTCCATGTGACTAGTAATCATTTCCTCGCATTTCCCCCTTGTCAGACATGCACGACTTCCTTCTTGTTTATCTCCCACACAAGTCATGATTTCTTTCTAGAAATTTCATCTCAATTGATCCCTTGATGAAACCCCGACTTTTAAAGACACGAACTGTTGAAGACTCTATCATTTTTTTTTACAGTTTTAGAATAAAGGTAATACTGAATATTATATCAATAACTTTTCACGAACAAGCCTCTAATAAATTGTTTTGCATATAACATGTGAAATTTTTCTTTTCTTCAGTATGGATAAGCAAAAATATAAAACTACCAATTAGAAGGGGAAAATCTGGGAGACAGAAGGAATACGGGAAAAGAAATGCACGGTTGAGAGAATAAAATACTGAACGTGAGGAAACTATTGAGGAGGGTTAATAGTTAATTCTAAAGCCCACCGCACACAATACGTTCCTACTGCGATCCGATTTTCAAAGAAATGTCATCTCATTGTATGAGGTATATGGACATTTAAAAAAAAATCTTCCTCAATTGGTTTCAGAATAAAGATATGACTACAAGCAATTAAAAGCCAGTGCATTGCAAGCCTTCTACGAGTAGAAAATGCTAAATCGGCTCCGAATCGTACACAATCGCACGACTAGTTTGACGTTACTTCGATTCGCAGTAGATCTAGCCTCTACTCCGACAACAAAGCTTGCGATCCTCGGAAATTGGGATTTTATTATTCACATGAATATATTCAGAACATCCATGATTAAAATGATACATGTTTGAATGCTGATATCCAGTGCTATTACAAATTGGTCCACAACTGCGTCGTAGACAGGTCGTGTATAGTGTGCGGTGGGTTTAAGAGATTCGTCGCAGACAGATCGTGTTTAGTGTGCGGTGGGTTTAAGAGATACAAAGATTCCCAAAGTTTGAAGGAAACCACGTGATTTGATCTGTGTACGTAGATCATGGTAGATAATTGGTTGCTAAGCTGAAAGGAGACATTAATTATCCCATTACCCTCGGGGAGGGCAAGTCGCCATCGAAGGCTCATGAGTCACCGACGACTATCGACTCTTAACTATAGGAGAGACTACAATGCTTTACATATACACTACAAATGTATACAGTTATCAACTAAACTATTATCCTTGGCAAGGTTTATGTTTCTTAAGAATGTGACATATACAAGCGTACATCTAAAAGTATTCAACAAAGACCCTATATCAATAATTAGTCCACCTTTTATTCTTGAGTTACGATAAACACAACATTTACAAGGGGTGTGAATAATTTAGCTGTTACCAGTACATTCCATCAAAAGACTTCTTGATGTATAATTTGGTTTAAGCAGCCGCGACCGTACACTGATTAAAACGATTGAACTCCATTGTTATTTTATTGCAATAATTCATCAAGCAGTAACATTTTCGATTAAATTTATATTATCAAAGAAACAAACTATATCAAGCAGTCACCCTGTGATGTTTTAGATAGCGGAACTGTATTTTCTTTGCATTTACTGACAAAACTACATTTTCTTAACTTTTAGCTGTAGTACAGACCTACTCATTTGTATACCTGCCTCTCTTACCCTTAACTTTACGTATGATTGGCAAATCACTGCTTTATTTTTTTTTGGCTCAGTGAGAAGAGCATTACATGAGTTAAGCCGAATCCATTTTTAATTTGTTTTTTTCATTTGCACTTACAAGTTGTGAGTTCATTATTTTGTTGTCAAACATGTCAGTTGCAAATGGATGTGGAGCTTTTGAGAATGAAAAAACAGCCAAGGAAATTAGTGGGATAAAATATTGGCATCCAGGCTAATTCAAGGAAATTTTATTTCGACATACATTGAGCCTAATTAACTACAATTACGTAGGCCTAAAAATAAATCATAGATTATATGCAAGGAAATCATTGAAACCGTCAAGGGGAAGGACTGTTGAAAATAGTAACTATCCGAGACAGTTGGGGTGATATATATTTTGAAGTCCGGAGGTTTCCAATTTTGTGAAGGTTCCTGAATTAATCCTAACACACTTTAACAAAAAATCAAAGTCTACAGAGGGGTTCTTTTTCCGAGAGTACACTTGGTATACGTCAACCCGAAAGTTACCGTTCATAAATACATATGTAGGTTACTCCTCATGTTACATCTATCACTAACTTTTAGAAATAAATGCAAAATATTATTAAATCATCTATATTTCTCGTACTCTGTAAATGACATAAATGAGATGTGGAATAACTTGCTACGAGACTAAGACAACAAGCTGCAGAAAGACAGAAAATAGAATTAAAGGAAAGGCGAAGGAGAATAAAAACGAACTATAATCATTGTCATCCAAAGTGATGTCAAATTTTATATAATTATAATCTTAACCAAAATGAAATACAAATAAACAGAATTCCAGAATGGTATAGAGAAGACAATAACATAAATGGATGAGAAAAGTAAATAAAACAAATTCTTGACACAAGTCAGACCAACATATAGTTTTAAGAGAGAGAGAGAGAGAGAGAGAGAGGGGGGGAGGGGTAGACAAGAGAAAGCCACATTATGGCTGATAAATCCAATTCATAATCATTGTCAACTCAATTCGAGTCGAAATATGATCTCTTTTAATATAACTTGCTGAGACACAAAGACACAGAAACACAGACATACCCCAAAGGAAAGATTAAGGGTGATAAAAGGGACGAGATTATCTAGATTCATGAACGTGACAAAATATATGGGTCGTAGTAATAGTATCAGATTATCCTGTCTCATTCATAATCATATCCTGTTGGATTATCCCGATTACTGCTACTTGAATTTCATGTTACATTTTGATAAATTGATACAAAACCAAAGGGAAGGGGGTTAACTTTTTTCAAGTTCCAC
>BEXV01003040.1:24465-39022 GCA_003118195.1 Hemicentrotus pulcherrimus | reverse complement strand
TTAATAAGCAGCAGTCTGAAATTAATGAGCTTTTAGGTTTTGCCCCATGACCTCGAACACCAAATTTAGGGTCCCATCATGTATGCATACAAGCATTGGGGTAATTCCATCAGGCTGCTCTCGGCTAGCTCAGCAGGGGGCCTCTGGAACCTCTTCTTCAGTAACCACAAGAAGTTAGATTTTGCAACCTACAAATCAATTAACCTGATTGCCTGTGTGTGTGGCAATTAAAAAAATCAAGGGTAAGCTCGGACCCTGATTTATTTGTTTTCTCATTGGTTATTTGTTGATTTGCCTGTGGTAGTGAAGGAGTACTGCTGAAAATGGATGTAATTTTTAATGTATGCTTTGAAGTTGGTACAATTTTACAGATAATGTTTCTTTTTGTTTTTACAGGTATTAAGAAGTTTATCAGACAGTAATGATAGTTGTGATGGCAATGTGGAAGATTTACAACCAAGACAATGGGTGAGTTCATTATGCATGTCATCTGTCAGACACATTGGTCATGTGCAGATGGCCTTTAATGATACATTGGTATATTTTCAATGTTGGATCTTACATTGTTTTAATCCTGTAAAGGCAAAGTTATTTACATGTAGGCCATGCATTTCTGCAAGGATATGACAGAAATGTTACAGGAGGGGGGGGGGGTGGATCCCCTCCCCTGCCTATTTAGGGTTAAGGAAATTTGACATTTTCCACACCAAATTTTCCATCTTTAAAAACAACAAAATGGGCTCAATATTAGAAACAAGAATGAGCACTATTTTAATTGCATTAAAGGCACACTGCCATACTTGTAGCTACTTGCTCCCTCTATATAGAAAACTTCCACAATCGGTGCCTGTTGGTCCCCCATGATCCTCTTTTTCTTATGTTAAATGAGAGCTGAGTTAATGAGATAGCCCCCTGTCACAGTGACCTCGATGGCTCTCTGTGTGGTCTAATCCCTTCTTACCCAGTAGTGGTGACGGTCTTTAAGTGGAGAATAAGCCTATAAATGATATTTATTTTGATATTTTTCCTTTCCAGGCTAAGATCTGGCTGAATGTGGTGCGAGATCTAAGAAATGGTGTGAAACTGAAGAAGCTGGCTGATCATGAGAAAGGGAGAGCACCCATTGAATTTGCACTTACACCCTATGAAATGCTGATGGACGATATTAGATCACATCGTTATACTCTAAACAAAGTCATGGTATGTAACATGCAGGTCTGCAACCTATATTATAGATTGGTTTAAAATCAAGGATGTATTTTCTGACTTGTTTCTTAAACAGTAATTCCTTTTTTTCAGTTTCTTTGTTTCAGACAGAAAATGCAGAGAGAAGATGAAAAAAAATAGAATCAAATAGAATAACTTTTTGATATTTGACCAATCGGAAAACATACAATAAGTATAACAATCAGATAATACATACAAATTCATAATATGTACAAACAGTTTTAGGGAAGTGGAGAGGATAAAGAAAAGGATACAATCTCCCATTCAGAGGTGACAAAAGCAATTGAAATTTCTATTACCCGAAAGCATGTCACCCCCCACAGGCTGCATCCTGGAAAATAAAGAGAAAAGAAAAGAATAAGAATTCACATCTTGAGATAATGGACATACATCAGGATGAAATTATTATAAGTTGAACAATTACCATTATATCCATCATTACTTTATATTATTTTGTCATTACAGTGGCTTCACATTCACCACAAAAAAACTAAAACATAGAAAATGTCCAATCAATAAAATGGTGCATACATTAGAAATATTTGATATGATCATTACGGGAAGAAAAGTTATGTAATAACATAAAGTGCTTAAAAATAATGATTAACTTTCAAAATAAAATAATAGAATTTTAATCTGAAACCTCATATGCATGTAACGGAACAAAGAAAATAAATGAGAAGGAGGCGGTTGCCTACCTGATGTACCTGTAGCTGTATTGAGGAAAACTGGAATGGGTAATGAACCATATGGTGGTTCATCACTGACTGATCCAAAGGGGTTGAACACAAGTGAAAACATATCGTTAAATGCATGTGATATTTCAAATAGTTGAGAGAGAGACAGACATATCTTTTCAAACAAATGTGGGAGGTGGAGCATTCTGCTTCCTTTTAGCTACATATTACCAAAATCTATGTCTGTTATCATTAGAGGAAAACATGTTATTGACATAATCCCAATACAACTTTCTGGTTTGCTTCATGACATCATTACAGACAATTTTATACTGACACCAGTAAGCAAAATGATTAATTAAATAATATTTTATACGGTAGTCTTTACGCCATGTTCTGTACCTAACCATCTTTGCATTGCAATGCAAACTTTCTTAAATATCAAACAATGAAACATGTACCTTGTCTCTCTATGACTCTTTCATTATAATGGATCAGCCCAGAAAATCAGAATTATAGAATTGTTTGAAAAGAGTGTTGAAATCAACTAGGAAAAGTGTATATCAATTGTATGACAGAGAAATTGATTCCTACGCAACCAAACTTCTAGAAATAAGAATAATGCCCTCCCCCATATCAATTTGCTTTGTTGCTCAAGTGTAGTTTTCTTCTTCACTTGTCCTCTCTATGATCACAGGTTAATGGTATAATCCCCGCAAGTGTGAAGAAAGAAGCACATGATATTATCCTAGACTTTATCCGCTCCAGACCACCTCTCAAACCGGTAAGTATCACTATGAAGATGACTGACAAAGAAAGCGGACAAAATATACAGTTCTTCAGGTAAACAAAGGATTAGACAAAGGATGAGATGTGAACAGATGGAGGTAAAGTGAGCTAAATTTAGAGATGTATCATTTAATAAATGATTGTAAAAATACCAGTTTTGGAAAATGTACAAGATTAAATAGAAATTGGAACATAACTGTAGGCAGAGTCATATTGGAAAATGCAGTTGCATTCATCTGATTTTTCAATGTCCTTTTCAAGTAATGTAATTAACCGAAACTATATATACAATTTTTGTTTCCACTCACAGGAATAGTTCAATTTGTAGTTTCATATAGCCCTGTGTTACATGTGAATACAGTCTACCATAAATACAGTATCAATGCATCTTCATGTTGGAGCCAAATATGCTATACGAGTTACATACAAATATAACGTAACAAATCATGGAATTTCCCAAGGCTGTCTCAGATCTATTCTTCTACGTAATTAAATAAAGCATGACCATAGACACAAATATCCTGACCTCTGTCTATCTGATTATGATACATTGCATTCTTTTATATTGAAAATTAACAAAATATGTGTTATGCACAGGTTCCTGAGGATAAACTAAATCAAAAACCACTGAGAAGGGAGAGTGCTCATGAGAAGATAATGACAGAGATCCGCTCACAACCTCAGCTGAAACCAACTTTAGTCAAAGAAAAAGCAGGTAAGAATATTACTCCTAAATAAATTGAAATTGAAATTGAATTATTTTGGTGTGAGTAACAGAACTAAGATTCTAGAGCTATATTAATAGTTCTGTTTTGTCACGGTCCTTGACAAAATAGAATTGTAACCATGGATATACTAGAATGTCACGAGTATCCTTGGTTCTCCCTTACAGAACCAAGAAGTCAAAGCTTTATTTTCTCTGATGAATCTGGAGAAGAGTCGTCACCTACGCTACCTAAGAAGGTCTTAAAGGCTGAGTTTTCATTGGATTGGTCTGAGGAGGTAAGTTATCCCCTTCAAACATTTCTATTTATTAATCAAATATTTGAAAAACTCTTCACCAGTATTTAAGTCAGGCACCATATTGACATATTTACAACTTGCTACACACTTTAGCCACTCACCTTATCAACAACTTCTGTGCTTTGTGTGTTTTAGGCCTGAGTCATTACAGGTTTTTAATAAACAATGTTTGACATGAAAATTTCAGGCAGGGAAAGGGGTCCTGAACAGAAATTTTCCCCACAGCCAAACATGTAGTGCATGCAACGTCAAGAAATAGGATAAAAATATGGAAGTAATAATGTGATGTAAAAGACAGTGAATTCTTTCAAATTAACAAAAAATGGCGTACCGTATTTGCTGGCGTAAACGCCGCAGTATTTTTGGGAGAAAAAAAATCCAAAAGTCGGGGTGCCCCCTTTGCGGGGAAAGAGTTAAAAAATTTTTTTTTAAAGTAAGTCAAAACTAGCACAAATTTACACATATGGGACTACGAACGGTACAATAACTATACCACTATGGTATAGGATATTTCCAGTTTTCCACACATCTTACCGACAATTTTATCTTGCATTGTTAACATGAAGACGAAAATAAACTTCCAAAAACAACATCTGCCGATAGATCTTGATCTAAGTTCGTGCCAATGCATTGCAAAAATAAAAGAAGGGCCCGTTTAACGGAGCTGCCGCGAAGCATCCAGCACGCGAAGTCGCCATTTTCAATTCATTTCAATGTATATATCACAGAAAACTGCAAGTATGGCATTAGAGTCGGGATAGCTGAGCGGTCTAAGGCGCTGGTTTTCGAGCCCTAATCCACATGTGTCTGCAAGAGATCAAATCCCGCCTTTGTCAAAAAAGATTTTTTTTTTTGTTCTTTTTTTGTTCTTTTTTTTTAAAGGTCAAAATCGGAGGTGTGGCCTTTACGGTGCTGCGGCGTAATCGCCAGCATATACAGTATCGGGGATACGTAATTTTTCATTAAAGAATCAGACTTTTTAGAATGACTACTACAAGTTTGTTTGTTTTTAATATTAAGGAAAACAAGGGTTTATTTTGTATCTATTTGAAGGAATCAGAGAGTGACAATAGCAGGCACGAGTCTGACTCCTACTCACTACCAAGAAGATTAGGAAGAGAGATAAATGGTTGCCAAGAAACTAAACATGTTGATGAGGAAGATACTACTACTACTACTACTCTCCTACTCACTACCAAGAAGATTAGGAAGAGAGATAAATGGTTGCCAAGAAACTAAACATGTTGATGAGGAAGATGGTGAAGGAGGAGACATTCTGGAACAAGCAATACAGAAGATCCTTGATGACGGACAGCATCAAGATGAGAGGGTTTTTTTAGATGTCAGATTGCCACATGGTATGTACATGTTCTCACAAAACATTGTTAATTTATAAAACTGGCCTAATCTGGAGCCATTTTAAGCGTAACTTTACATGCATGTGCAACATGCAATGTTAAGAAATGTTTAAATCGTCTCAAAAGACCTGTAGATTGTATCCTGGAGAATTTCTATATTGAGTCTGAACAAATATAGTATTTGCATAACTCACTCCAAAATGAGTCTAGGTCTATTCAAGTTGAATATTTGCCATTTCTATTGTAAACACAGGGTTCCCATTCAGAATGCATAGGGTAGTCCTTTTTCCATTCTGAATTTGAGAAAAAAAACACTAAAACTTTGGATAAATCAGGATATTTAATTGGTTTCCAAAGAAAGCAGTCATTCTCTCACATATTTTTGTCTCGTGGCCACACACTGTATGTACTGGGAGAAGATGTTTCAAAGCGAATAGATTAAAATAATGATCCTGGAAAGTCCAAGACTGGGAAAACTGCAAATCCCTGCACGGCCTGTTTGTGCCTTGATACATGCACTGTTAGATTTTCTACTTTTTATAACCACTATTAAAGGAAACCAAAACCTTGATACTAAGTTACTTTTATTGTAAAGTTAAAGATATTTAAAAAATATCAGTGAAAATTTAAACAAAATCGGGCAAGGAATAAGGAAGTGAGAGCATTTTGAAATGACTAGTCACTAGAGGGCAGTATTCAATTTGATGACATCATCTGTAAACAACTCTCCATGCCTTTTGTACATACAATTTCACAATTTGTTTGTTTTCTTGGTATTTATTTGTGTTCTTGATCCCACTTCATAACATGTCAAGTAGAATATCATTTTGCATTCTATATCTTGCTTTCAGGGGAGTAGATTATCTCAATCACAAGAAAGAAGGAAAAACATGAAATTTTATGTACAAAAGGCATTGAGAGTTGTTTACAGATGATGTCATCAAATTGAATACTATTTGTTTGTTTTCTTGGTATTTATTTGTGTTCTTGATCCCACTTCATAACATGTCAAGTAGAATATCATTTTGCATTCTATATCTTGCTTTCAGGGGAGTAGATTATCTCAATCACAAGAAAGAAGGAAAAACATGAAATTTTATGTACAAAAGGCATTGAGAGTTGTTTACAGATGATGTCATCAAATTGAATACTGCCCTCTAGTGACTACTCATTTCAAAATGCTCTCACTTCCTTATTTCTTGCCCGAGTTTGTTCAAATTTTCACTGATATTTTTTAAATATCTTAAACTTTACAATAAAAGTAACTTAGTATGAAGGTTTTGGTTTCCTTTAATTGATTTTAACATTTTGAATGAAGCATTCATTGCTAATGGGGTAGGTTTTCTTCCATTTTATCCATGTTGTTTGTGGCTTGCAATTTGCTAACAGTGATATCAAAACAAATTCTTTTCATGTTAAAAAGAAAAAATTGATTGGCTGCGTCACACTTTTTATGCATAATCATGTTGAATACCATTTGAAGGGGAAGGGTAAGATAAGACTTATAGTAAACGTATTCTATCATTTTTTGTGATATTATCATTGTTTACATGATTTAGATCTGTTTCAGAGGATATTTTACTTTCTAAATTTGAATTTACATGAGTTATAACAAATAGAAAATTGTTTGATTCTTTATATATTGAAGACACCATGGCCTCCACTCCAGAAAAAACCCTTACAATGAGCAGATCATCTATGTCCAGTTATGATGAAATAAGATCAGATGAAATTCCATGTGATACTCCCAGGAGGCACAGCATTGGTCCCTGTCAGTCATTCAAGGTAATTGAACATGCTAGACATCTAGAATCTGCCTGTTTAAGCACCATCACATACTCAAGCAAGAAAGATTACAGACAGTCCTTTTCAGGACTACACACACCCAAGCAAGAAAGATTATCGACAGTCCTTTTCAGGACTCCCCAATCCTCCCCCCTCTTTCACATGGTGCAACCGTAAACCTACTGTACACATCTACATTGTAAATTTGTATATCATTCCTATGGTTACAGTAATCATTTTATGTTGATGCCAATTTTTAAATCTCAAACAAATGTTTTAATCACTTTTACTGATCTCAAATGCTAGCGGAAAGAACATTGCCACTGTATACAAGCGATATGATAACATTAGTTCCAAAAATTAATGTCAACTACGTATTTGCTTGTGAAGAATGTTTTATTTGGACATAGCTTTGTCAGTTTTTTTTGTAAGATTGCAAGGAGAGGCATTTTTTTTTCACTTTGGGGAGGGTGCAATACAAAAATTATTATTCAGGCACCTTAATATGCGAATACATGTATGAGGCATTTCTTTGCCAGAATCATCATGTTTCGGAATATTGTGAGTGAGTTAAATGAGTGAGGAAAAATGATAATACTTTGCTGTGTACAAATGTTTTTATTAAATACACAAAATATTCATTAGATAAGATAAGATATATTCGGGCACCTTGCCACCAGAATAAGATGATATTCAGACACTTACCTAAATACATGTGCTTTATTTTCATAAAATTGATGTTTTTCTAGAATATATATTCAATGCTACTAAATTTCTCTTGCATTACCCTGGTTGAAAATTGCTGATGTGAATAATCTAAAGTAACTTTGAGGGGCCAAATTACATTGGTGAAATGGGTATTAAACTATTTCAGGAAAGGCTCTAAAGATAATGTGTATGCCTTTGTGTCCGCACAAACCATTCAGGGTATGTATCAAAATACTCCTCCCCTTTTGCATGATTCATAATCATAATTGATATTTTTATCCTTATTTGTACTTTATGTGATATAATTATTAATATCTTCAGTCCATACTGTTTGTCATATTGAACTCTAGAGCATGCATTTTGTGTGTCTTAACACCTACTGCCAAAAGACCCTAGATGACCCATTTTTGTTTTAAACTGGGTGTGTGAGATCTTGATGCAGTTTATTGATATGTTTGTGATCACAAGTATTATCCTCTTTTATTGTAGTCTACAGGGAAGCTGTGTGGGAGTATGGATTGCTTATCATTGACAGTGAAGGAGGTTATTCATATCAGAAGTGTTTTAGTGAAAGCAGAGATTGAGAACCTTAGAGTCAATGCTAGACTTCATAAAGACGTGCTACAGGACAAGGTATTTCATCACATCAATAACATTTAAAAAAAAACGCTAGTAGGCTTCAAAATTGTACCAAAATTAGACATAATTGATAAGGGCAAATATTATGATTGCTGTTTTTAACAAGGTTGGTTTTCTGAAGTGGATGCTTGTCTAGGGGATATTTAGACAGAATTAATTTTTTTGTTGAAAATCTTATTTTGATTTTATAACAATTGTAATATTTATGTTTAATAATTATGTATTGATTTTGTTTTGCAGGTGTGCTTTTCATGTAAGAAGAAGTTTTCTCTCTTTAAGAAGAAGTTCAAATGCAGACTATGTAAAAAGTAAGATTTCATTTGGTTTAATTTACTTTACACATCTCAAGTTTAAAGGTAATACAAAGTTTTGGTATGGGGTCATGAATTTAGTTCAAATGAACATATTGGAGGCATATTCGATTTTATGAATCTCAATGATCGTTGTCACGGTTGAAATCAAACCTATGGTGATTATTCAAATTTCTCGGAAGCAGAAGTGTTTTAAGGGCTAAATTTTCTAGTGCTTATAATACAGGGGCATCCAAATATAAAAGAATTACTATCAATCCAATTTTCAAAATTTCCCAAAACTTTGCATTACCTTTAGTAGAATTTAGCTGAAATCAATTCTTTTCTCCATGCACGTATACAAAATTTATCAGGTTGGAGGATGACATAATAAGAAGAAAATATGTATAAAAATTTGAGTTAATTTCAAATGTAATTTTACCAACTGCAATATTGGCATATTTGAGAATGTTGGAAACATGTCTGATACAGGTGTCATATCATGATAAGTGGTGTCAAATGTTGTGAAAAGGAGCAATCAAAGAATAGATACAGTGTTTTTTTATGGTCTTAACATAAATGTTGTGAAATTTGATTTTTGGTTCTTTGAGGCAGCAGTGAAGGTTATAAGCAGAAGCTCACAAGGGTCAAATTTGTATAATTTCTATCATAAAAAATTGACAATATAAGAAGCATGCATTTCAACAAAGCTTTCCTATTGTATGAAGATATAATATATTGATGATGTCAAAAAACACCCAGTAAAGGTTTTCAAGAACATGGATTGTTCTGATTGATTGATTGAGAGAGCATATAGCTCTCATTTATTTCTTCCATTATGTACAATTAAAAAAACAAAAAGTTAACAGTATGTCATGCATAATTTCATGTTTACATCAAAATAACAGAGTAATACATACATAAGAGCTAGTTATACAAATAAATGAAAGAAAAGGGCGTCTCGAAAAATGAATCATGAATAATGCTAACGACAGCCGGAGGGGTGTGGCCGTTGCGACGCCACACTCCAGCACTTTACAAAGCTGAGTGGCAAGGTAGTCCTGCTGATAAGATCTAGTTTTCTTGACCTGTTTTCATATTTATGTATGCCTGATTAATTCTAAATTAATATTTAGCTACTATTTTTAAACATCAAATTAATTTTTCATCAGATTATAGAAATAGTTTGAAATGTTTTCAAAGGTTCAATTCAGAATAGTTTTTCAATTGTAAATTATTTTGTTATTGTTTCAGATTGATCTGTAGTGTTTGCTGTGTTAAGATGTTCATTCCCAATGAAGAGTTCTTGCATATTCCTGTTGAGTCTCTCAGCCCAAACAGCCCCAAGAAAAGCCCTTCCACACCCACCAGGCAGAGAAGGTAAATATGCCCTACATCTTTTATTTTTATTAATGAGTGCTCTCATCCTGGGTTGTTATATACAAATGAGTCTAAAATCCATTAAATTGTGTTTTGGGGGTTGTAAATGCCAAAGAAAATCTACTATTCAGGTGCCTTGCTTGTAAAGTTATGTTAAATAGTTTGTACTGGGGTGCAATTTTATTGTTAGCCTTGGGGGCCATCATTCCTCAATACTGCCTAGTTTTTAATAGTGAAAGGAAAAAAAGAAATAAATTTTAGAGCTTTATCCATTATGTTCATGTTAGTGTGGATGGAATATAAAAGTTTCCCTCAAGAAAGGTACTGCTCTTGAAATGCCCTCTTGTTTGAAATATGACATGAAAAATGCAAAGTTTTTTAACCAAACTTCTTGCCACATTGGTGTATAGTCACATACACCTATTTCAATGTGCAGTCAAGGTGGCTCTTAGCAAGACTGACTCAATTTCTCATCATTTCGATGACTAAAAAAACCCTCATATTATAAACATGTACCCGGTACCTAAATCTATCATAGTCAACCTTTCCTACTTCAATAAAGTTTCTTTCACAATGTTTGAAGCTTGAAGTTTATTTGTTCCACAGTTAATACATCATTTAACAATTTTAAGTTTTTCATTTTTTTATACAAGCGTATAAGCGTAGATTACACACAAAAAAATGAAAGATTTCAAATCAAGTATAGATCATAATGTACGGATAGGTGCGAAGTTTCGAAATATATGGATATGACATGCAAGGTAAAACAATGTAAAATGTGGGGAGCCTAAATAAAAATAGCATGTATGTGAATAGGCTCCTGTACTGAGTAACACAATATAGTAGATGTGAATTTGAAAGGTATTACAGGAGGCGAAAACGGAGCAGTATAGTATAAGATTCTAAGGACGTACTGAAGTCAGCTGTTGTTTTTTTACCGGTACTATGGTATTCAATATTTGTTTTTACCTGGAAGTTTTTATTTAGATGGGAGTAATGCAAACATTAAATACTGAGTAAATTGTGTATTGCAAAGAGTAAACCGGTAGTTGTTATTTTGATACTAATGAGAAGTCCCTTTTTCCCATTAAATATAAAATACACTACACTAGTACACTTATGGTATTAATGTGTTATCCACTTGTACCAATTCCCCACATCTCACTCTGACCAAGTCATTAACAGACTCGAACTTATGATTGCTGATTTGTTTGTTCAATTTAGTATAAGTGCGCCACCCACACCGTTTATGGAGTCCAGCCCAGTTAGAGAGCGTAAACGAAGAGAACTTCATGTACATGTATGGCGCCAGCCTAGCCCTATGGAGAATGTTTGCTGTGAATGTTGTACCTTCCTCAAGAATACACGGACAAGTCCACCTCCATCCCAGGCTGGAAGGGGATTTCCTATACCATTTAATCTGGCTCCACCGCCACTCTACTCAGCTTAGCTTCAACACCACTCTTACTCAGCCTAGCTCCACCACCACTCATAATCAGACTAGCTCCACCACCACTCTACTCAGCCTATCTCCACCACCACTATTACTCAGCCTAGCTTCACCACCACTCTTACTCAGCCTAGCTCCACCACCACTCAACTCAGCCTAGCTCCACCACCACTCTACTCAGCCTGGCTCCACCATCCCTCAACTCAACTCAGCTTAGCTTCAACACCACTTTACTCGGCCTTGCTCCACTTCCATTCTACTCTGCCTAACTCCACCACCATTCTACTCAGCCTAGCTCCACCACCACTCTACTTAGCCAGTCTCCACCACCACTCTACTCAGCCTAACTCCACCATCCCTCAAATCAACTTAGCTTAGCTTCAACACCACTTTACTCGGCCTTGCTCCACCACTCATTGCTCATTCAATAATAAAACCTTTACTTTTCAATGAGGGAATATCAATGCTGAGGAGGTAAATATAGTATGTGCTTATTCATTATTCTTGCTATAAGCCTATCTCATACATTTATTCTTGGGGTGAGGTTTCCTTTAAAGTAGCTGTGCAAAGAAATTTCACAAAATGGGCAAATTATACATGTAAGGAAAGCTTATATCATTGAGAACACGAATCATTTGCCTTAAGGTGGTGTAAATATTAATGAATACTTCAATAAGCATTTTCCAAGACCCTTCTCAGAACTTCAAATCCTCGCTTGAAAGCGAAATATACGAGTCCTGAATCATGACGCCACAGTTACATAGTGAAAGGGGACTGAAAATCTCTTGGATTTGGGTAATTAAACTTTTAAATTGCTTATTTTGCCACTTGTATAATTTAAGCATTTCAATTATTCAAGATATCTTATTATTTGTTGTTTGTTGAGATGTCATCGAATGAATGGGGATGATGATTACGATGATAATTTTCTATGCAGTTCAACCGCTTCTGTTATCAATCTTGAAACTGAAAATCGTTATGATGCCGTGCAGTTCTATTTCTGAAGTAGATCTATTAGTAATAAATTTTTGCAGGTTTGAATCCTGCATTAATTTGTCTATGATTTAATCTGCTTAAATTTGCGAAGAATGATTTTAAACTTTCCCAAAATAACAAAATATATCACCGGGTGTGTGGCTCGTTCACAGTACTTTTACCAACCTCTGCTTTCACAGGCAAGCCTAGCCCCTCTCCGGTGCCCACCCACCCGTGCCCAGGGTTCATGCAGATAGTAAAAATGAATTATTAGGAAGATTCTAACATTCCCTTTTGCAATGATGCCAATATTATTAAGGTTAGAAACATTGTTAAACCTTTGCTACCGTACTTTAACTGTATGTAGTGCAATTGATGAGTCTGGTTTTTATCCATATAGGTAGGTCACCCATTGATATGTGAGTGACACTGGCAAACTGACTCCAAGCCAAGTCCACTGATTCTTATCCATTATGGGTAATGTATTAGTTTGATTAATGTGGTGTCGGCACTCTATCTGGTGTGACTGGGGGGATGAGTTTATTGTTTGGATCTGACCATTATGTCCTACATGTACATGTACACAATTTTATAGTTTATCTGTTTGTATTCGCTTTGTTGAATCTTGCCAATGTTGCTACATCAGCATTAGTATGATATGAAACAAGGGGATCACTGTCAATTTTATTACATGCATCAACATAATCATGACCCACTCCAATTTATGAAAACATCCTTTTCAAAAATTTGAACTATAAGGTGGTCAAATAACAGACATAACTTTTATTCCCACTTTCATTTGTTTTCAAATACAGGTTGTACAAACTACCCATTAGATGTGGTTGAAATATCTAGATAAGCAAAAAAAACAAACACTCTGAAATGTTTCAATTGATGTTAAAGGTAACTTTGGCATTCTTTCCATTAGGTGCATGATGTAGAAATTTGTGAAACGTACTCAACTTGAAACTTGTTACTACAACCTTGTAACTACCACATTACACATATAGTGTATTTTCAGACTGGGATTGTTAGATCAAAGGCAGTAAAGATCAATTGACACATACCAGTAGTTTCATGCTTTTTGTTTTCATTGTAATATTTCAATGAAATCTATAGCCAGGATCTTAACTGAATTGACATTTACGTTCATACTGTGTACCATTAAAAATCACAACTAGTAATTGTAGGATTTTTCTGAAACATTTTCTGTTTACCTACAAATATTGAAAGCAACCTTTTTAGGAGCCCCATTCTTCTATAGGCTTCTAAGCACATCAGACTGTTCTTTCAAATTGATCACACAAAAATCAGCATCAATGCATGCCGTTTGAGTGACAGTCTTTTTTCTCCAAAAACATATTTGTGATATGTTTTTACAGTGTTGCATGTATAAAGGAATAATGCCAGTATGTGCATAGACTTCCATGTACATTACTGCCATTCGGGTGATGTCAAAGTGAATGAAATATGTTACAAAAGCGGCTCCTGATGTTGTTATGAGGAAGCATGTTTACAGCTTTTATGATTCTTTCCAACAAAATCCCAACTAAATTCTACTCTTAAAGATAAATTAATTATTGTGGTTTAGTGTCTCTAATTTTTTTCTTTTTTGAAAAACCCTGTTAAATGAAAGAAATGTAATGGCCTCAATAGGTAGCAAGGCAAATTGTAGCATTTTCGATTTTCAAGACATTCCTGAATGTAACAGGTAGAAATGCTGGTGATTATTTGTTGTTGGTTTTATGGCGATTGGATGAGTTTTACAAGGCAGTATGAGAGGGCATTCAATTCTGCTCCATTCTTTTTTCAGATTGATTTTTGTTGACAATACATTTCGCTGTTGAATTGACATTGACCTTAGATGGCGAAGTGCATTTTGTTGATTAGTTTGTGTTATCATTAAACCTTTTTATTTTCTATTTTGCAAGTCAATAGTGCCAAAACTGACAAGGGTAGAGGGATATCAGTTTTGTTAGATTTGTTATGGTGTATGTTAAGTTTATATAACCCCTCTTTATCGTTAGATGGGGGAGGGATGCTACTAAGTCTCCTATGTGCCTCCCCTAAATTCAGTTAAAAGCATGACTTGAATTATCATTAAATGCCTATTATTAGAAGGTGGCATTTAAGAAAGGAGCAAATTTTTAATGGAAATACATTGTGCAATATACCGGTAATAGTACAGCTTTACCATTATTTTAACTTTGGCAAAGTTTTAAAATATCATTTTGTGTGGAGGGGGGGGGGGGGGGG
>BEXV01003039.1:27694-40156 GCA_003118195.1 Hemicentrotus pulcherrimus | reverse complement strand
AAAACCACCTTTGTGAATTCGGGCCATCGAGTACAAAGGGAAATATTGATACCACTGCTGTTACAATGGGCCCGTTTCATAAAACTTATTATCAATAACAAGTCAAAGTAAGTGTTATTAGCTACCGAAATCGTGCAATTTGATTGACTAAGAGCAAATTTATCGTAAATAATTATCATTTGTTATTGATAAACTCTGACATAACAATTTTCGTCGACGGTGACGAGAACTGCCTCGTTCAAATAAAACTGCGGCGTTTTTTTGTTAAGTTTTTTTTCAATGATGATGTAAAAGTGTAATGCGTTTCAAATTTCTGTATCTTATAACACAGAGCTCAGTATTTAGTTGCGCGCAGTTGCCGTTCATATAAACGCGGCTATATCTGAACATGGAGTAACTCCATGATCTGAACGAGCATAAAAGAGCAGAGAAAGATAGCGATGGGCACAATATATGAAAGGAGAGGGTTTTTAGGAGGAAAAGAAGGAGAGATTTAGATTCCGTGGTGATTCTCTGAAAGCCCAAAGTATAATTTTAAGGTGCTTAATCTTCAAAAGGACATTGAACGTAATATACTATGTGTATGGTCTAAATAATGTCACCATTAACAATAAGCAATAATGAAGACCTTATACAAAACTGTCTGATTAAGTATATTGCCCAAACAGCAACAACCAACAATATGAATTATCCATAAATATTGCCGGTACCATACGACTATAACACTGCAATTTACTAAAATTGAATATACTTCTTTGTATTATTTATAGAGCAGCCAGGCTAAAGGTTGCAATAATGGTGAACTCAAAATTGAGGATGTCCTTCTAGATAAATCTTTCAAGGTAAATTGGTAACATATTGGAGATTAAGAAAAAAACGGTGCATTACTTGCCCACAAAATAAATTGAGGTACAGTCAAACCTGCTCTAGTGACCACCTGTATAGAGAAACCACCTGTCTACAAAAACAACTTTTTTTGTTTCCCTTGAAAATGGTTTCTCATTGAATCATGTACTAAATGAACCTGTACATTAAGACCACCTGCCTATGCCAACCACTTTTCTTGTCTCCCTTGGATGGTCTTTATAGACAGGTTTCAATGTAATTGAAAAATAGGAAAACTTGGAACCATTATTTGAAGGGATCAATTTAATCTATTGATCTAAAAAGATCTGATCATGTAGAATTACCAACGATTCTGATTGAGAATGTGAAGTGCAAAGTTACATTTTATTGAGGGCAGGTGTATGGTATAGATCTAATTCATCATAAGCTTCAAAATATGTCAAATTGTTTTTATCACCTAATGAGTTTTACGTTCAAGGGAAAAACGATTGAATGCGCAAGTATTGGGGATTGTGTCGGCACTGTCTTTGGGGAAGAAAATGTGTTTCGTCTCTCTGTCCCCTACATGAACAGTGTCCACAGGACTGTAAAAATGTAAATGTACATTTTGACCATTAATTTCTTGGAAGGTATCCCCTGAAGAGGCATTATTTGGGGACTTTCTTTGCCCTATTTGACTTGAATAGCCTTCAGGAAAAACTTCACCGGGAAATGATCCATTCGCGTAGTTTAGTTCATTCGGAATAAGACGTTTCATTTTACGCTCATCTTCCTCCTCATAATGACTGCCTATGGAGTCACTACCATTGTGCAAATTGTTGACCAAAATTTGAGGTTGGTTGGCCCGGTTGACCGTATCCTCATCAGCACTCTTTCTTGAGGCATATGCCAATTTTCGTTTCCTTCCAGGACCTATATCTTCAGAGCCTGTATCACTTACACCATCTATTTCTGGTTTAAATACATCGTCGTCTGAACCGCTCCTATCAGCTTTGCCATTGTCTCTTGGATTGTTTTCTTTCTCTGAAATATTTTCGAGAGTAGGGTACATGGCTCCGTCAGGATTGGGATACCTGAACTTGATAGCCTTGGGCTGGGTTCCTCTGTGATACACCGTAGCCGCGGTCCTTGGTGACCAATCTGATTCGTCATCAGTTGGTGGTAGAGACGATTTACCGGTGTTAGGGGTGTCTGGAAGAGATGGAGATCTCTCCGATGGGCATGTTCCGGTACGATTCACATGTTCGACCCGCTGACTATCTGCTAGTAATCTGACGGCCGATTCATCATGGGTGGGAGGCATTCGACTCTGTCCAGTTGTATCCGTGACTTCTCTCTTGACATAAGGATCATGAGAAGCATTAACTGACCTGCATATCGAAAATAAACACAGAAAGTTAAGTTCTCCTTCAGTAGAGTTACCTAGGGTAGGAACTCATTATGTTCCATTGTGTGAAGTATTGACTGGTTTTCCATTTCTTTTGGATGATCATACAATACAACGTGGCCTTATTGGAACAGGAAGGCACAACTATTCAAATTCATGGAAAAGGGGGATGAGAAACTGTATTATAAAGATTATCCCACTCCGAACGACTCTCATCTTCCCTTGCTTGGGTTATAAAATGTTCATTTTTAAATTGTTTCAGTTAAAGTTTTTAGGCTAAAACAAATCATTGAGGATTTTATTATAAACTCTAGATCACACCAGGGGGTCAAAGAAGTGTGATTATTGTCCGTTTTTAACTTACCTGTGGTCAGCTGGCTCGGGCACTGAAGAAGGGTTACCTACCAAAATTAAGAAATGATACACTTATCATGATTGGTAGGTAACTGATTTTAGTTATATCAGACAAACGTAGACGGGTTGTACGACACATTCTTCTACAACCATTGCTTTAAGGTCATTACCCTACACCAACTGAATTAATAACTGGACTGAATACTATGCCTTAACCTTAACGTTAAACCTAACCTAAATCCTTAGTGCAACCTGGTGCAACCCTGTATCTCTGTTGAAGTAAAGCCAGAAGCGATTGTCGCCGGGGCATATTTTGGATTATCACTGAATGGCTAGCCTTCTATGGAACTTCTCATTAACATCTCCGAAAGCCCAGGCACGTAGTATACAAATTTTGACTGCTTTGAGGGGCACGGTTAAAACTATAGCCCACGGAAATCTCGAAACTGTATACTGTGCATAGGGCAGTCTCCAGATCACCGAGGAGGTAAAGTTTTACCGCGCCCGAAAATTAAGCAGTCAATATTTGTTTATTTGCCGCATCCAACAGCTTGATGCCCAATTTGGAACCCAGTGGGATGGAAGATAGTTCTTCAATAAGGTAGAGGTAGGGTTATTATATGGCTACATCAAATATCCGATGTAATTATGATCGTTAATGTCTACTCTCTCTAAACATCTCTTCTCTTTATTCGTGAGTAATATAGTTTTTAAAAGTTTTGCTTTAAGTCATTGCGATATCCGTAAATTGCAGAATGCACAGTATGACATTGTTTATAAGGTGATATTATATCATCAATAACTTAATACAGAATAATTACAATATGGTACAATATACGATATCTCAATTTTTAATTATAGTCCATTACGAATATTGTCAATGTTAAAATTTATTTTTTACATGGACTGATTCTTCCCAACTCTCCTCGTTTCATTAAACCGCACCAGATCAACCATTCGTTCGAGAAGCAAGTGCCCCTTTCAGATCTCCGGCGCATGTAGCACACAACCAACACGATTATAATAATGACGACAACCCCCATGACAGCAGGAATGATCATGATGAGAAGATTAAATTTTTGAACTTTGGGGTCTTCACCTGCAAATAAAATAATAAATAAATGAAGCGGAAGCCCACAATGGCTGTACAGCTCCTGCTCCGCGACAATATCCTACACTAACGTATCACCTCATGGCCTAACACTATACCTAAACCCTAAACCTGAGCCTCAAAGGTATAGACCAGTTCTGGTCATTCGATTGCATTGTGAAAGAAACGTTGTGGTATCGACCAGAAAATGGTAGATCATCTAGCATATAAGTATTGGTGTGTACTGCAAGGTTCTGGAATCATCAAAATGATGAACAATTTGGCCCAGTCTTGGTAAAGTTACAAACACTGTACACAGAAAGATGTATATGGGACTATGCGATATCTATCCAGTCCAGATAGATATAATAATTTACCAAATATATCAATTAGGCGGTTTCCCGGCAAAAATTTGTATCATCACGTATTAGTCAAAACATATTCTTTCACAAGTTTGGTAATGAGAGCTTCCATTTCGTTTTTTGAGAGGGGGGCTTATCCAAAACTGGTATATACCTTTAAGGTAACAAAACCAGTTTTGCATCTCTGACCCTAATCTTATACATGTACATTCGACGAAACAAAGCTCAGAGGAATTGTTGCATGAGCAAGCGATGACCCATACCCACTGTTTCGACAGCTCGCGAGACAGATGGCCCACGAGACAGAGAGTGCCGGTCTCTGAACCGGTTTACTAGAGTTCTACTGAAATGTCGTAATGAGGAGATACATTTGGGTGTATGTTGGTAGTCTTAGACCGTTAATTTATAGAATGAAACGTAGTTGACTATTCGTCACAGAAACAAAAATTAGAAGCACTTCTAGAAGCATTGGGGTATAAACGAAAGGAGGGATGAAAATGACAAAGAAGGAAATAAGTATAATATGTCCCTTTGACATAAAAATTGCATGCACATGTAACAAATAGCAAAATGTACAATATAATAAAAAAATAAACGAAATGAAGTGGTAACCATGTATCGCTACATCCCTTGCAGATTGTAGCAATATTTTCCACACAAGTCTGTCTCTACACACGTTAGAGTGCTTTCAACCTATCTACTCTGAGAATGTAATATGAAAAACATAATAAATATATTACCTTCTACCTCCCTGGCAAAACGGGCAATGATTGGCTGCGACAGATCACGTGGGATATCTAATGTGTTGCTATTCTTTGACAAAATGGCGCCATCGTTTGAATCATCAGTATTGAACGGGTAGATCTTTATGAAGTGGGAAGAAGACAGAACGGAAAATGCTTTAAATTAATATATATATATATATATATATATATACATATTGAAGTCCAAAGGAAAGGGGAAAGGGGAAATTCAGGTATTGTGTAAATACTTGAGGTGAAAAATGACGTTAAACTAAGTAGACCAGAAAGTTGGTGTACATTCGCTGCAATTAAAAGCACTTGTTAAAAAGTAAGGGTTTTTAGAAGTCATCCAAAGAGGAATACCTTCTTCTCATTTTATCACAGAACATGCTCATTCCCGAAAATTTACTTGGGCTCGCGGTAATACTTAATTTAAGCAGACGTTGTTAACAAAATTTTAGATTTGTTAGGTCTTCTTTGTCGTTGCTATTTCCTACTTATGGAATCAGCAATGAATAAGGCAGCCTACGAAAAGTGAAATATTGTCTGCTTTATTTGGATGATTAGGCATCTTTCATAAGTTGAATTTTAGATCGAATAAGAGTTGAAAATGCTTACCGCGGAGGGACATGATTTTCCAACGAGGAGAGAGAAAGCCCAGAGTGTTCCTGAAACGAAAAGGATGGAGTTCTTCATGATGTCTTCCGTAGCGACAAGTAGTGGTGTCTTGAAAGTTGCACTGCAGCAGATGGCCGACCAGATTTACACTATGAAGGAAGTTCAATAGCAGATGCAATGCTTCAGTGTGTTTGACACCAGGTGCAGCAAGATATTGTGTTGGATTGAACACGTGCTACGCCATGAAAGGTGGTCTAAAGGGTGCTTTGTGTCCGCTTTAAGCCTATATGATGATATGATAGGTGCTCTGACATGTGCTTGGTGTCCGGTGTAGGCCTACATGTATTTGTCGTTTGAAAGGTGCCAGCTACACAGCAACTCGTATATGTAAGACTAAATGTGGTTAACGGACTGTGTTTTATATGGCGTACTAGGTAAAGACTTTAAATCGATAGGACTCAACCATCGAGAATTGAAGTTCAATTTGAAGTGCCGGTAAGTTTCTATAGATGAACTATCTGTGCTAACAGATAGAGAATCTGACTGATGTCATACACCAATTGCATCATGGTAGATATACAGGTAGGCCACACTGCAGGGACGACTCATTGGATTTGGGTTTGCTGACATTGTCTCTCGCGGAAGTCTTCGGCATAACTTCCCACATCTGTCATATTCAATAAACATCTGTAACATAAAAGACACGATAGCATTCAGGATGTGACTTATTCACAAATTTATGACAATCCCCTAAATATAAAGTTAAGTATTTTTCAAAGGACACTGAAAATATTGGCTTTTTGCCTACCGATACAAACCTATTAACTGTCAAAATATTTCACATAAATGCCCCTTTTCCAGCACAACTTTTATTTCCTTGATTTCAAACACAATGAACCATTGGCCAGGTAATTTTTTCAAGTTATCTTCCAATTTAAATAATCCTTCAAAAATTAGTATGTAACGCGCTAAGTTTATCATAAGCTCTCACCTACTTATTGCATGATTTTCTAATATTGAGACAAATTTAATTTTAGAAAACAAAACTACAAGCGTTTCTCCTTGTCAATGCAAATGGCATCCGTCTCTTTACTTGTTTGAAAAGCTTCATAATTTGTTTACACAATGTTTTGCAGTTCCCGTGATCTAGTTTACAGGGTGATTAACTCCACGATAGACAGTCTCGCAAGGTCTACTTTCGTTTTGGAATATCAAGGTTTGAAGACAGTTTTCCACATCGACCTATTATTTCATGCATGATACATGTACGTCACAGAATTTCTATGAAGATTTTCCAGTCATGTTCATGCATGGCTGCCTATTCATGAACGAAGAACCTAATGCAGTTCAATATGAGTATGACGATGGACCTACCATCGGCTAACCGCATTAACCCTAAAACATACAAGGAGCTGCTCCTTAACCTATGCATAATAGTTTTGTGTTTTCTTCGTAACATTCATTATCATACAATCCCATCTGTAACGACTACAATAGTTTTGAAATAACCCCGACCATTGTTAAAAACTATCTACCTTAAAAGCAGTTTACACCCACATGAAACGGATATGCCATAATATTTCGTTTTATGCATGTGTAAACATCTTAATCATCTAGTTAGGTGGTGTTTTCCCAATTGTCTTCCTGTTTTGAACAGTTACTACAAAAGTATGACAATGTATACATCAGGGGCCGTCCCACGCAGGACTCTTGAAGGAGGGGGTGGGGGAGCATATGTCTAAAAAATGCTATAAAGTGCAATAAAATGTCATATTTTGACCGGGACACATTTCTTAAACTCCATGACAAAAAAGGGTTCCAATATTCGATCTGGTGCTACACATTGCGTGGTGTGTCAGTGGTGGAGAAGTGGTCTCGTAAACGGGAGGTCTAGGGCACTAAACCAAGTCGATAAGCTATTTGGAAAGGCATTTATCCTCATTACCAGGTCCCTCGGAGAGGACTTATCGCCGTCGATCCCTTGGTTGCTTACTTACAAGCACACACATGCTATCTTAGCAGTCAGGTAAAACAAACAAATCAACCAACCAACATTTCTACCCATTGTGTTCACGGTATTGTATTTGTGGTTTGGTTGGGAGGGGGATAGGCGTACCCTCAACATCCCAATATGCATCCGCTTTTGTCAAGCATTTCAATGTCGGATAATCCCCAAACTGTGCATCTGACATTCATTATGATGGTGAAAAAAAAAAAAACAAGAGTAGACCATAATCTAGTTTGCTAGTGATTTGTATTTTGTTTCATTATGTTATACATTGTTCACACAATCTGCAAAACATTTGGAACATTGCTTCTGTAAGTATTTTACAATACACAAACAATAAACAGTATTATCCAATCTTGACCACTGGCATTCCCTGATAACTTTATGTGTGACTACTCAAAACTGTTGTTTCATTGTGTTCATGACAATTTGCATTGTTTATCTCATATCTATAATGGAAAAGTGCCAACATAATTAAAGTATAAATTTCGCAGTAGAATGATCTGATCGCATTGGAGGGGAATCGACTCTAATTCAGTCAGAATTGAAACAGTATAATTCCAACAGAATACATATCCTTATTATAATTTCCAAATAAATTTGACGGTATAATACGACATCTGTGCTGGACTTCATTGTGTCAAAGACAGATGATTATGATTGTAATTTTTGTTTATGTTAGTTTTATGGTAATGTAAAGCTCGAATTTGGAAGGTTGATTCGTACCAAAAATTGACAATGGATCAATCTTCTCCGGACCAAGTGCCGCAGAGCTTCATATACATAAATTCGTACCCTATTCAAGTTGTGTAATTGTTTAACTATGTGAACAAAATATTTGACTCGATTTATGCTTCTTGAGAATGTTACAAATTGACGCTTACATATAAAAGTATTCAACAGAGGCCGTGATTCAGCCACTCCACATTTCACTCTTGAGATACGAAAAACATTTACAAGGGTATGAATAGTTTAGTTGTTAACTGTACATTAAATGACAACATATGCAAGGCAATAGCATCAAGGAATATATATGTAGGCTTAATTACACAGAGAAGTAAACCGTATCGCGTTCTTACATTGGCATGGATGTTTTCTGAATTAAGTACTGATACACACTGATTTTATACCCCTGCTTTAATTCATAGGATTTTAATTTTATCCAATCCAATCCAATCCAAAAGATATTTGATATAGCGCCTTTTCCTCATAAATGACAAATTCGCTCCTAAGAAAATATACGCCCTCAAATCGTACAGCTATGCACATTTTGTTTGATGTTATTCACACTGCAGAAACAAATAAGGTCTGGCAAGAAAATCAATACCAAGTTGCTGAAATGGAGTCAAGACCGTTTTGTGTATAACCTATGGCCTTGAAAATTATGTTTGTTGAGTTTTATAATGCAAGCAAGTAAATGCACTACGACCTAGATATCAAAAGAAGCTTTCGTTTTCTAAAGGGCCCCATTGTTATATATTATTCAATGCCTTGAAATATCAACTTGTAATGTTTTCTGTTATATAAAACCTGAAATGAGAAGTGCAAATGTAATAACATGACATTTTGACAGCCGTTCCATTATAATTGTCTGATTGTTCAACTTCTTTTTAAAGGGCCTGCAAAAAGCATTGAAATTGCAAATACAAAGACGCACACAATGATCAACCATTCAGAGTCATAATACAGGTCCGTGGTGTATTCATATACGGGGCTCCTCATGGGATTTTTTTTTGTGTGTGTGTGTGCTCTTTTGAAATCTATTGAGTAAAAACTTGAAAAACGAATTATGCAGATGGTAATGTATCACGGTTTGATGATTATTGATATTCAGTAGAGCATGAATATGTATATTGACATATACTTGACTGCCAGTGCGTAATGTGGATACGACTGGATTGGTGCGAATGAATCAGCTTATCGAGTTCAACTTAAAAACTCCTTTTTATTTATAAAAATATATTCATGACAATTTGTAAATGTGAATTGTATCCAAGATAGCTAAAAACCATTTGCTTTTCTAGTTAACCCATTAAAAATAAATCCTTTTTCTTATGAGGATTTATTTGAATGTCTTATTGAATCATTAAAGTGTTACCCTCTATAATAATGTACATACGAATGTTTTAAAAGTATTCCTATATTTAGTGTATTACACAGTTGAAAAAAGGAAATTTGCTATATATGGTCAGCAAATTCTATAGTCTATACTATACTATTCATAGAATATAAAGCCTTCCCCGAGCCTTTAAACTGGACCCGGGTGGGTGGGGGTGGTAGCCAGATCATTCATTAATACATTCGCCACGGCAAGCCTACTCCGAATCTAAATTGTCTGATGTATATTAGTGATTAAGAGGCGCGCTACAAAAAAAAAATATTTTAGGGGGATGGGTTGGGGAGCTTTACGGTTCTTGCATTTATATTCTAAAATCATGTAATCAAGAAAGAAAAATGGTGAAGAATTGGGGGCATGAGCCCCTAAGCGCCCCCCCCCTAGAACAGCTAACGGTGATCAAACCCAATTCATCTCAAATGACATATACTCTAAGCTTATAAATGATGTTATCGTATAGAAAATATAAACATGTGAAATTTGATGACTCATATAATATAGTATCCTTGTAACTGTTTAATGTCTAAAAGCGCCCCCGCCTCCCCCCCCCCCCACACACACACAACAAAAAAACATGGCAACCCCCATAGAAAGTCCCGCAAGCTGAAATAAACTTGGACCAATACGTATAAAATACATCACTCCTCAGTATAGGTCTATTGTGTAATTACATTAGATTAATATCGCTTGCTGCCCAGATAAATACTTTAAACAGGAAATCAATATAGTCAGAATACGGATCAACTTATTCAACAATTATTAAAGGGTCTCTGATTGCATGACTGGAGAATATTACAATGCACCCCACGAGGCCGAACAGCTGATTATATCTTGTGTGAAACTAGCGCTGGCCCGTAGAAAATTGTGTCACAGTTTTCTGCTCGGACAGTAAGGCCGTCAAGTCTATAACTTCTATACTGACCACAACAATGCGTACGCTCTCTGACATTTAACCTGAAATTTAAATACTACGACTCACCTATTCCGGAATCCTGGCCAATCTCCCCGGGCGCCATACATCCATAGGAATTTTCCTAGCAGGTGCTCGGATAAATGCACCAATGGCGATGCATAAGCGTGTGGTGAAATGTATAGAGCTCGCAAACAACGTATATACGCGGCGTCGAAGAATTTTACATGCGTGGTACCGTGATGGTACTTGGCGCTTTCGTACGACGCGTTTCTGGGAACGGGATTTCCCCGGCCTGGAACAAAATGACGTAATGTTATTGTTCTTGGTAGACTTGGCAGACCACAGCGCAGGGAGAGTTCCAAGAAATACAATTTGCTCAATACATGATATATTGTAACAAAAAAATCTTCCTATTCCAGAGGAAATTGCTGTGAATATTTTCATTGACGAAGAGCTCAACATATTTTGATTTGACAAAAAAAGTATATGTTTAGATAGATCTATTGAAAAAATTGCTTAAGCCCCAAATCATTTGCGATAATGATGACCTGCCACTGTTGAGGATTATACAAACAAATCCTAACCTTTTGACAGAAAACAACCGGTAAGAAAGTTTTTTTTTTTTAAAGATCTCATTAACGTCAACATTCAATACCTGGATGAGATACCAACGGTCTACTAAAAATCAATGTAGAAGTAGAATTAGAAAGGTGATGTTTCGATTCATTTTTGAGACTATGTATAAATAATATTTACTTTATTTCCATTTTAGATGAACTTTGCACCCCTCATAAAAAATTGTCATGACTGTATTAAAGGCGAGCTTTATGGTGCTGTAAATGTGTAACAGAAAGGCCCTAATTCTAATTCTGATATAAGTAATCTCAGCAAATCTCTCTCTCTCTCTCTCTCTTTCTCTCACACACACTCACTCACTCTTTCACCTTCTTTCACTCATTCTCACTATTTCATTCTCTCTTTCGTTTTCTTTTTCTTTCTCTCTCTATCTCTCTTTTTTTTTCTCTTTCTTTCTTTCTCTCCTGAAGTACTCTCCTCCCTCTCGCTCTCTCTCTCTGTCTTTCTTCCTCCCCCCGGCCTCTCTCTAGCTAGCCCTCTAGCTCTTTAAACGCGTATTGCATAACATGCGTATTATAATTATGTCGCGCATGTCACATGATAAACAAACGCATATCAAAATTATCGTCCCGGAAATTGTTGTGTTAAAATAAACTTTTCAAAAGTCTACGAATACACCACTAGCAAATTACCATATTTTGGGGTAACAATTAATTTAATTTGAGGAGGGCCTAAGTTAGATCAATGGCATTTTCCCATTTGTTTCTGCTCCTCGCGATTTGCAGGCCCTCTGCCAGCGTCTCATTATCGGGATGTGTGGATACACCACTGGTAAGAATTTTGTTGTTATGATTGTGTTGATCAAAGTCTGAATTGATTACTGAGAATTATGAGTTCTAAATAATGTGCTAGCCAGAAAACTGAATGTGACTTTGGGGCCTAGATTTTTGTTCTAGACAATGCAGTCATAATATTTCAAGGTGCAACCTAAATTTTGATAGGAAAATAATGGGCTAATAATCGTGTAATGTGGCAAGATGTGCGACTGATTACAATGATTACTATGAATATAATGTGTAAAATGAACTGCGAGTCGCGAACTTATTCTTTCTCTCTCTTCAAAATCGATAAACTGGCGCTAAAAAAATTGTCACACAATTTTGAAACCTACCTTAAAATATGTCAATGTTGTAACTTTAATGATCTCGATCTCGATCTATATTCTCGGCTGTCATTGACTATTTACAAACTAGTCTATGCTTGGAGTCATTTTTCATTTCTATAAAAACGAGTGCAAAACTTTTTTTTAGGATTGAGGTAAAGCTTCCGGGCACTTGACAGAAACCGTCGAATTTGCCATTGAATATATTATGATGGGGTGACGAACGCAACGACTCAGCCAGATGCTGATTAAGCGGGGTGAGGGGGGGGGGAGTATGAGGACACTTT
>BEXV01003038.1:7792-25618 GCA_003118195.1 Hemicentrotus pulcherrimus | reverse complement strand
TTAACTTTGATTGTGAATCTGTAACAAATTTTGTATCAGAAAATTTATGCATGGATTAGATCTCATTGATTTACAGGTTATAATTTTTATCTGATTCTATTGATAATCTTATTTTATCATAAATTACTGGCCATGAATTTGCATAAGGCACCTTATTATATTCTCATCCCTCATATTAATTTTTTGCCCTTTTAAATCACACATTTTGCTTATATATCACTGAACAACAAAACCTAAAAGATACAAAGCACAAAGGTAAGTTGCAAAAACTTGATTGAGTGCCTTAATGCAAGTTTAAAAATGTCTTTTTAGAATATTCAAAACTATCAGCATGCCAGTAGGTTTAAAAGGCCTCACACACTTGAACAGTTTCTTTTCACACCTATAATACTTTTCATGTAGATTATATTTCTACCAAAATAAATACAGACCAGAATCCATGGACCTGTAATTGAAAACAAGTTCAAAAGAAAGCTACAGTACCTTAGCCTCCACCTTTTCCCCAAAATCAGACATCTGCCGCGAGCCTAGTACAACAACATACACCACTAAACTTGTTCTGTTAACATTAACACCCACAAAAGTGCAATGCAGTTGGTTCGGGGGATACATGTGCTCGGCTGCGCAACCCGCCGATCGCGCTGTTTCTAGTTATTATTATTATTACAAAATATATGTGAAAGACATTGATGAATTTTTTTCTTCTTCATTTTTATTTGTTTATTTTCTCCTTTGATTACAGCCTGACAGCTCTGTGGAGCCGTTCTTTGATTCACTCACCAGTCAAACGTCAATACCAGACATCTTTGCCCTACAGATGTGTGGAGCCCTAGCCTCAACAAATGATACCAATCTTGGGAGCTCTGCCGATGGGCCTGTAGAGGAAGTAATAGGCAGCATGGTAGGTCCGAAAAAGTTTTCCAACTATTTTATGGAGTAATAATAATAGTATACAAATATGCAAAGACACTTGAGGATCTAGCTGAAACTATTTGCATCGAAGGAACATCAACTAGTACTATTCTCCCAAGGGCCATCGAGAATAGTACTATTGAGGTGCGAATAGTTTTAGCTTGTTTCGGGAAAGAGTCATTGTTTATTTGTTTATATACCTGCCATCTGTGTCATTCCTTGGACACCTCTGTAATAATATGTACCTTACTCACATCATGTTCAGAAAAGAAATAAAAGAAAACTGCCCGGCTCAAATGAAACATTGAAAGATGTAGATATGTTTTGCTGGTGCTAAACAGGTACTGCATTTACTGCACAGCCTGAATTGCACGGCGTGAGCGCTGTGACACCGTGGGAGATGCCTTGCAGAGGCATTTCAAATCCTGTACGCTCTCTGAATTTTGCCAGTTTAGGGGGGGGGGAGGGCCGAGAAATGGAATAGTTCACTTTTTCCTAGTGAACTATTCTTTTTCTTCTTGTGTACACTCCTAATGAAACAATCTTATGATAAGGTGTATAATGATTACTAATTGGACTATTGGTATTTATGCAGCATTTATATAATTGAGAGATGAATTGCGCTATGAAATCATGACCTTTATTTCTCACTTTCTAACTGATGCTTCTTAATACAGTAGTATTTTATCATTATTTTTTGCTTTTCTTTTGAATTGTATTACTGGTATTTTTATTATAAATGGCACTATTTCTGCCACCTCGATATATATAATTTCAGCTAGAGCTGCTCAATGCATGGTATATTTGTTAACTATCTTTTATATATGTTTTTTTATCTTTTACTTCACAGAATATAGGTGGATTAGATGCCTCCTTGTACCATGGAACAATGCAGTATGCACCGCTCAGAGATGAATGGTTTTATGAAGTCATCATGACTGATATCAAGGTCGGCAATGATAGTCTTGGTCTAGACTGTAAAGAGGTGAGAGATGGCAGTTTTTCCTGCAAACAAGAAATATTGTCAAACCTGCTTTAGTGCCATCTGTCTTCAAAGACCATGTTTTTTGTTTCCCTTGAAAATGATTTCTTATTGAAACATGTACTAAAGGAACCTGCTTACAAAGACCACATTTTGTGTTTCTTTTGGGCGGTCGCTATAGACAGGTTTGATTGTAGCAGTTTTTCATGCATACAAGAACTTTAATAGCAATTTTTCATTAAACAAAATAATTTGCACATGGGCACAACATAAAACTTTACTTTTGTATGAAAGGATACAATTTTGCATCAACCTCCCCGACACCCTCCTATTTGCAACAATTACTGCCACAGTATATACTGTACTGTATATTGACTACCTAACAAATTATTCATATACCAGTACAATGTGAAAGAAGTTTTCTGAATAAAAATGACTCATTTTTATGTTAGGCTTCCTGGGAGGAGTTACAATCGTTATAAAGATTATTTTTGTCCTGCACCCAGTACTTGGAGATCATGTACCGTAAATGGCAGGTTCGTCCCGGCTGGTGCCAAGATTTTTGTTTAGACTTGTATTCAATTCAAAGATCGAGCATGTGATTTATTTACTGGATGCAAGCCAAAGTTTCTTTACAACAAAAGCAATTTGAGAACATGATTTTAGTACTGTCTGTAAAGTGGTATAGGAAACTAGGACTTAAAGGTAAAGACCAGTTATGGTCATGCGATTGTAAAGGAATTGTAAAGGAAAGTTTTGGAATCGATCAGAAAAGGTTGATCATCTAGCATCTGCAAGGTTCTGGAATCATCAAAATGATGAGAAATTTGGCCCATCCTTCGTAAATTCACAAGCACTATACACAGAAAGATTTATATGGGACTACCCTATATCTCTCACAGACCATGAGGGAAACAAATTTACCAAATATATGAATTAGTAGACGGTTTCCCGGCAAACTTTTTATCATCATGTATGAGTCAAAACATATTCTTTCACATGATTGGTAATGAGAGCTTCCATTTTATATTTTGAAATTGGGGCTTTTCCAATACTGGTCTTTACCTTAAACTACATGTACATGTTGAATTTTGTTGACTTTCATAATGACATACATGTATCTGATGTGTATTTTGTTGTGGTTTTATGTGGGCTAATAATGTTTTTCAAGCTTGAATGAATACTTTATGATTTTAATGCTTGATTTTCTCATGATATTTTAACAGTACAACTTTGACAAGACGATAGTGGATAGTGGTACTACAAACCTAAGGCTTCCAGAGAGAGTGTTTGAAGCGATAACAAATGCTATCAGAGCTCACACAACAAAGGTAAGCACAATTTTTAGCCTGGGCTCTAAGACTTCAAGCTTTAGAGCATCCCGAGTCCTCGGACCCCCTTCACAAAGCCTTTTTTCAATGATCAGTGACAAATCTGCTGACAATCTGAAGCAAGGATTGCACTAGCTTATAACTACAACTGTCACTTGTCACTGATGACAAGTTTTGTGAAACATTTCAAGCAAATTTCCAGAGAAATGCACAACATTATTATCACATACATGTGTTTCTATGAATAGATAATTGCATATCTGTCATATAAATCTGAAAGAAAATGTGAGAAGCAAAATAAACCAGGTATTCCATAGAAGGCAGGACTGTGTCCAGAACAGAATTAATGATGATAATAATGATAATATTGTAATGTTATTCTTTAGCTTATTTCGGGTCAGTGGGCCATCTCAACTGTGCACAATACAACAAAATATACTTCTGTCTCAAGGGATACAAAATGCATGGCCACTTATAGACAGGTGGCCTTTATAGAGAGGTGGCCGTTGTATAAGGCAGGTTTGAGTGTATCATCAATATGATTATTATTCTTGTCATTGTTATCATTGGTATTTTTGTTCTCCTGTAGCACATGCCCGATGTCCCAAGTAATTTCTGGACAGGGATGGCTCTCATGTGCCCCACCGACAGCACCTTGCCTAATGAGGCTTATCATTGGTTCCCTACATTGACCCTTGACCTTCAGTCAACCAATCAGGGGCAAGCATTCTCATTGGTCGTCTCTCCGCAGGTAATACTTGTATGGATCATGATGATTATCAGGGGAAAAAATAAACTGGGGCTTTGGGCAAAATAGCCCCTGAAATGCGAGGAGCCCCCCAAAAATGTGCATAAAGTTCGGATCAATATGATAATTTACCAAATATATTAGTAGGTGGTTTCTCAGCAAAATTTGTATCATCACGTATTAGTCAAAACATATTCTTTGACATGATTGGTAATAAGAGCTTCCATTTCATTTTTTGAGAGGGGGGGCATTTCCAAAACGTCTCTATACCTTTAATCATAATGATATTGTTTGCATCTTGTCTCATGCCTACGTCCATCATGTTGGGATGCATGTGGCATTTATTACCCCAGTCTTAGCTGATCAGCCAAATACGTAGTGCGCTAGCATAGAGGTGCATGTTGTGGTCTAGTGATAAGGCACCCAACTACAGATCACAAGGCAAGGCGTTAATCTACAGAAATTACTTGTACTGGCTTTAAGTTAGTCCCTATCTTTTTTTGTCACTTTTTTGTCACCTTTACTTTTAAAGATGAAGTTGAGTTCTGGTCATGCGATTGCATTGTGAAAGAAACGGTGTGGAATCGACCAGAAAAGGATGCAATCTAGCATATAAGAATTTGTGTGTATTGCAAGGTTCTGGAATCATCAAAATGATAAGAAATCTGGTAAAGTTACAAACACTGTACACAGAAAGATGTTTATGGGATTACATGAAACACGTGGCGAAAAAAACCTCCCCCCGAGTTTTACGATAAACATGAGATATTTAGAATATGCAGGCATTTGAAGAGCCATGCTTTTCACGGAACATGTCTTATCTGGTGTTCTTCCACACTTGCATAATAACAAATGATAAAGTTCACGTATCATTTTTCACCTCTTCCCAGAACTCGACCTTCTCTTTAACATTGTTTATCTGTGCATTTTCCCCTTTTTAGCAATACTTGAGACATGACTATGACCATGATGATAAGAAGAATTGCTTCAAGTTTGCCATTGCCCCTTCAACTAACCATGCTGGTAAGCTATGCTAAAAATTCTCTCTGTACCCAGGGGTTTTACTTCTAAGATATGTTGAAGTCTGAAATATTGTAAGGTTTGGTGAACATATGAGATTATTTTGCCCATCATTCACCTGTTGTTGAAAATACCCCTGTTGCATAAAACTTACCATCGAAGGTAACTTTATCATTATTGATAACTTCCATGGGAACCTTGATTTGATTGGCTATTGAGTGATGTTGCCATGGCATTTGATTTCAGGGGTAAGATTTATGCAACTGATCAAGACCCGTTTTAAACTTGTCCAAAAAAAGCCCACTGCAGTGAGAATACAGCCTTGAAAATATTCTGAATTTTAAGCAGATAATTCTTGCCTGAATCATGTTTTCGAGAATTCGATAATACAACTACCGGTACTTATCAGCTACATACATTGGTCACATGGTCAATGAGACCCACCTCAGATGGCATACAGATCAAACAAACAATTACATCACCCCAAATGTCTCAGAATAGGTCTGTTTGACATTGGTATGGAGTTGGTTTGGTGGTTTGACTGAGTAACAGTTATTCTCAAATGTAGACAGGGTTGTCCTGTAACTATTCACCTGCAATGTAACTATTTACCTTGTAATGTAACTATTCACCTGCAATGTAACTATTTACCTTGTAATGTATCTATTCACCAGTAACATAACTTTTCACCTGCAATGTAACTATTCACCTGTGATGTAACTATTCACGTGCAATGTAACTATTCACCTGTGATGTAACTATTCACCTGCAATGTAACTATTCACCTGCAATGTAACTATTCACCTGNATTTTGAGGACTCAAAATATTCTGTACCTGTGTATACGACGCACCCCGACTTTTGAATTTTCCCGACGGTAAAAAAAGTGCGTCTTATACACGGAGATTTACGGTACATTGATCACATGGTCAATGAGACCCACCTCAGATGGCATACAGATCAAACAAACAATTACATCACCCCAAATGGCTCAGAATAGGTCTGTTTGACATTGGTATGGAGTTGGTTTGGTGGTTTGACTGAGTAACAGTTATTCTTAAATGTATACAGGGTTGTCCTGTAACTACATGTATTTACCTGCAATGTAACTATTTACCTTGTAATGTAACTATTCACGTGTGATGTAACTATTCACCTGTGATTTGTTCCCATTAGGTGCAGTTATAGGAGCTGTAATAATGGAGGGCTTCTACGTAGTGTTTGACAGAGAGAACAAACGGGTCGGCTTTGCCAGATCAACATGTCCAGGTGAGATAGTCAAACCTGTTTAGAAATTAAGGCCATCTCAAAGAAAAGAAATGTAAAGCATGTATGTGACCAATCAGCTGAAACCACCTGTGTGTGTGTGTGTGTGTGTGTGTGTGTGTGTGTGTGTGTATGTGTGTGTGTGTGTATGTGTATTGGGTTTTTACAGACGTGTATCAATCAGATTTGATTATTTACGTCTGGGGACCGACCTTTAAACGTCACCATCCAAAAGACGTAACTGAGTTTCGAACCTGTGTCCTCGGCTGAATCAGTTTGTAACTTCCACTTTTAGCTGGATTACAGACAAAGTCTACTTTGATTTACAGACTTACTTATAAAGGCTATCTGAAAGAAAGAAACTAATCTAATGGATAAAATCCACAATCATATACATGTATAGCCAAAATTATTTTGTTTCTTTTGCATATTTTCATGAATTATAGAGTAGAACCAACGGATACATGTAGATGTCATGTGTGTATCATGCATTACTAGACGCGGTCGATATCATCTCTCAGGTACTCGTCCACACTCACTGGGTGGACTAGCTCAGAGTGGCAAATGCTGATTAATGTCTCAATAAAGAATCTTAACTGGGTATTGAACTCCCAACCTCTGAATTGAAAGTCAAGGGACTGAACCACTATACCATGATACTTGTGTCCATGTGATTTCAAAATTTCATATTTTTACCATCACTGTTCAGGGGGATTGTTTCACAAAATCTGTCATCAGTGACAAATGACAGTCTTTGTTATAAGCTACTGAAATCCTTGCTTCTGATTGGTTATCAGCAGATTTGTCACTGCATTTTGTCATTTGTCATTGAAAAAGGGCTTTGTGAAACGCCCCCCTGATTGACAAGAATCGCACTGACTGGCATCAAATGCTTATTTGTAGAAACTTTTGTCTGTGTATTGATTCTAGGTGCTTGTGAAAAGGCAGGAACATGTGTTGGGAATTCCCCTCTCGTTACAGAAGCTTTCAACATTGATTTGGGTAAGTTTCTTGTGAATATAACTATAATAACTAAATAACTATTTTCAAACGTAAAAATATCAATGATACTTAAATTTGTGACAAAGGAAATAAATGCATAAGAGGAAAAAAATAACAATTTTATGAAACATAGCAAGTAGTATGAATAGACGTCACTAAAGAGTGTATTTTGTGTGGATGAAAAAAGAAGAAAGATGATGCTTTTCTAAATCAACCGCCTATATCTTGGAAGCAATCACAGCTTCATTGCAAATCTACCGATAATTTGTATATTTTTGTAGAAAAATATCTTATAAATCACTCCTGATTCACATTTATTTTCGGATTCCTCATTTCAGATGCTGCAGACTGCGGCTATGACAGATCGACCTCGTACGACCCCGCCCTGACCATCACAGCCTACGTCCTAGCTGCTATCTGTCTGGTCTGCCTCATCCCCGTCATCGTCTTCGCTCTCACCCACCAAATCAACAAGAATTGTAAAGGTCGTAGAGGTCGCGGGGTCGTGAACCATCACAGGCTAGATCAGGAAGTTCTTGCAGAGAACGAACCTAGCACGGATCCTTGAGAGCCAAGTCTTTCTTTTTTTAATAATTTTTATGTGAATCTCGTTGTCCTCACTTCAACCTTGGCCTTCATTTTGTTCTCCATTGTTTTGATGTGCTGCATTGTCATGTGTACGTTGCATTTGTCTTTGTTTGTGTCCCATGTTCTGGAGAACTCAATTATTTTATATTTCATCTTAAAGGGATCCGGTAACTTTGTCTCAGATTCTGAAACAAAATTCTGGTTTTAGCTCATGCCGCAATGATAATTATAAACCTTTAGGTCAGTCGGGAACCCCATGACTTTTACAAGCTGATCGCCTGTCTGATTATCAAGATATTTATGATTTGAATTACACATTTTGAAAACCGTTTGCCTGCCGGTTTTCATAACTCTAAAGTCTATTGGGTCTAATGAGTATGCAACCGGTCACTCAAAGATTTTTACTTTTATTTTGAGGCACTTCTTGATCATTTGAAGCAGGATATTACAGACACTGATGACACGTTGTGCCGTGCATCTCAGATTTAACATTGTTAAACAATCCCTTTAAAGGGAAAGTCAACTGATAAAAAGTTGGCTCTTGATATAAACAGAAAATGAGAAATAGACCAGGGAAGGGTTGAATGAAATGTGGTCAAAGATAAGAATGGATTAAGAAAGATTTTAATCAAGTTCTATAAAGCCTGCTCATATGGGGACCGCATGATTATTTTAGTAACCCTGCAGGAGTTTGAGAACTCTGTAGTTAATTATCACACCTATATTGCCAAATGAATGACTTCACTCAAGATCTAGCCTTTATTTGCTTCAAACTGAGATTTAGCAAAGGTGTGAAAATGGGGAATATCAGCTAGCTTTTAATAGATATTTGAAGCCATATAAAGAGTATATCTTTGCAAACTTCAATTAAAAAGTGCAATATATATTTAAGCGAACAAAAAGAAAACATTTGAAATACAAGTAGTTATTGGTAGGAAATATGCTATTTCAAGGACTATGACAAATAGAGTCGGCCTATTAGAAAACTATGTCATCTGCTTTTCTTAGGCAAATGACTGATCTAAAAAGCCAGCTTAGTGCAGACATTAGTGAATGACTTTGTCCAAAACATCAATATACTCACATAAAAGAGAACAACAATTTTCAGAATACAACCCTATGTAAAGTTGAAAGGAGTGAGGTGTAAACAAAATTCTGTTACTGCACAAAGAATAATCATTTTTTTGTTTTTGCTGTTTAGGGTACTGGTATGTTCCATTGCCATCACTAGGGTAACCATTAAATTCTCTTGTTTTAAATAAAAATGTATAAAGATTAGAACCCTATATTTCAGAGGCTGAATCTTAGGACTTGACTTGCCAATATATATATATATATATTTGTTTTCAATGCAGAGTTTAATACGCATAGTATATAATGAATTCATTTTTATGATATCTTA
The DNA here is from genome assembly GCA_003118195.1 of Hemicentrotus pulcherrimus. NCBI lineage: Eukaryota > Metazoa > Echinodermata > Echinoidea > Camarodonta > Strongylocentrotidae > Hemicentrotus > Hemicentrotus pulcherrimus. Next base: position 16,368 of record BEXV01003038.1, on the reverse strand, counting down.
ATGAAAGTTCCTAAATAGTTTGTAATTTGATTATTCAAGATATTTGAATTTATATGTATTTGAACATGATGTAGTTTCCTAATGACAGGGCCACATTGCTTACACGATGTAGATAAAGACCTGTCTATAAAGGCCACCTCTCTATACAGGCAACTTGTCTTTAGTGGCCATTCGTGTCGTGGATGAGTGGATATGTCACTGGACTGTGGATTACAAGGTCTGCGGTTCATGTCTCACCGCGGCACTAAGGTCCTTTGCAAGTCATTTATCTACATTTGCCACTATCCACCTAGGTGTTAATGTGCTACACTTAGCAAGTGCGCATGTAAAAATTACGCCTGGCTGGAATACTCCCCAGGGAGTGGAGAATGTCCATACATTGTGTGCGGGTAAGCCTGAATCCGTTGACCGGGGCAATAATATGATTGCAGGGCCCTCAGGGAGAACAGTATTGATACTGATGAGGCTACCCTGGGTAAACAAGACATTATTATTATTATATTATTATTATTTGTCTTGTCTCCCTTGAGAAAGAAATTTGTGTTGTAGAAAATTGTCTTGAAAGGCCACCTGTCTACAGTGGCCACTTTTTCTGTTTCTCTAGGGTGGCCTTTATAGACAGGTTTGACTGTACTTCGAAATATCATAACTGAGTCTTAAAGATAAAGTTGAGTTATGGACATGTGATTGCATTGTGAAAGAAACGTTGTGTAATCGATTAGAAAAAGTTGATTATCTAGCATAGAGTATTGGTGTGTACTGCAAGGTTCTGGAATCATCAAAATGATAAGAAATTTGGCCCAGTCGTGGTAAAGTTACAAGCAATGTACACAGAAAGATGTATATGGGATTTCATGAACATGTGGCATAAAATTCTATACCAATTTTTATGATGTTATATGCCATATTTAGAATATTAAGACATTTGAAGAGACATGCTTTTCAGGGAACATTTTTTATCTGATGTTCTCTCACTTTAATAATAGAGTGATTATGTTTACAAATTACTTTTCACCTCTTCCCAGAACTCGACCTTTTCTTTAAGATACTTTAAGATACCTGTATAGCCTAGTGTACTCAAGAGAATGTGTTGTTTTTTCTTCCATTTCATCTGTAAATTAAATCAGGGAAAATGCAGGGAAATTATTACTTTAAGATTGTAGCATGATATATAGGCCTTACTTTATACATACAACCTATATATCAGACTCTGTTATTTTGTATGACTTGGTATTTTTTTTTTTATTGTTTAGTATTTTCAATTTTCAATTGAAAGGTTTGATTTTGTTTTTTGTCTTTTGTTTTTGTTTCTTCTGTTTCTCGTTTTCAAGCTGCAATTTGTGTCATCCTCTGAGAGATATTATAACATACATCAAATACATGAGATTTCTTTCAAGAGGCAACAGGTTTAACAATATGAATTTGTGTTAAACTATGTAAAGGTAACAACTTGATTAATCATACCCCTGTAAATTTGATGTTTTTTGCGTTTTTCTTAACTCATAAATGAAAGGTGTACTGGTTAAATCAGGGCCTTTGTTGAATACTCTTAGATGTAAGCTTTCATATGTCTCGTTCTTAAGAAGCATAAATTTGGACAGATCAATTTTTCACATATTTAAATAATTACACAACCGAGTAAGGGTGTGAATAATTTAGTTGTTACTTTACATGTAAAATGATATACCTGGGCAAGGTTAAACGTTCAAAACATTACAGACCACAGCTCATATTTCACGACATCTCATGACAGAATCAAGGTCATAGCTCTCCTAGAGCTTGAATGAGACAAAACATCAAATAAAATGATATTTTATGTCAATTTCTGTTCCCAATTCCATTATACAGTTCATTGTCACTACATATGGAACATAAAGAACATAATACACATTGGACTTACCAAGTTAAACCCGTTTCATTTTTTTTATCAAGAGAATTTAAGATGGAAGAGAAAATGTTATGTGAATGTATATTTGCATTTGTTTTCTTTTGCCGTAATTCATTTGTTTCAGTCTCATGCCAAAGTTAGATGAAAAGATTTATACATGTAGATTTGTCTTTTATTGAAATATGTTATAGCTATTTATAGCAAGATGGATATTGTGTGTATATTTGGATCGATTGGTATTTGTACTACATGTGGTTCTGGGTCAATGCTCAATGAATGTGTTCAAGGAATGTACTGCATTTAAATAAATTTTGTAGATTATTTGCTGATAAATAAATTGTCCATTTTCTTCATTTGTTCATTTAAGTTTGAAGAGAAAAGAATCTCACAAAATCAACAAATAGAAACAATATATTGCCTCGCTTTCATTGTAGTTGTTCATTTTAGTTTTTTAGAGAAAAGAATCTCACAAAATCAACAAATAGAACTAAACAATATATTGCCTCGCTTTCATTGTAGTTGTTCATTTTAGTTTTTTAGAGCAAAGAATCTCACAAAATCAACAAATAGAACTAAACAATATATTGCCTCGCTTTCATTGCAGTTAAGGTTTTACTGGAAAAAACCTCACAAAATCCATACATAGAAACAATGTTGATTATTGAAAGCTAGTTCTTTTATTATTAAGATAATCAAATATACATTATTCAATATGAAATAAGCAAAAATACAAACATAGAAATCCATGAAGACCAAAAACATACAAGTACCACATTCAATGTGTATATGACACAATGTCTATCCCCTAACAACCTTCCACAATATACATACTTGTTTTTCATATCGATATTTTCATTTGACAATACACATCTATTTCTATTATCAAATAATTCCCTATCATCAATAAATAGCAATGAAAGTGGATTTGACACCTTACAAATTGATAAATCATTTTCATCTTCATTATTCAATGCACCAAGCACCAAGAGGCTCCAGGGACCTGTTTCACAAAGCCTTTTTTTCAATGACAAATGACTAAAATCATTGACAAATCTGCTGATAACCAATCAGAAGCAAGGATTTCTGTAGCTTATAACAAAGACTGTCATTTGTCACTGATGACAAGTTTTGTGAATTCTCTGAGGTGACTGGATTGGCATCACTCCTTATCCGTTTATTTTTAAAGGTAGTAACATTTTATTTTGAATGAGCTGTCCCTTGCCCATTCCTTTATGGGAACTTTTTAATGTATTATGCACCCAAAACCCTTGAACCTCAATTTTTCCACTCCCGGTTTATAGCTTCAACTACCATGGTGACGTCACTCAACAGCTACCGGTAATCAAATCAAGGTTTCCATGGAAGTTACTAGTAATGGCAAATGTACCAACAATGCTAAGTTTTGTGCAACAGGGCCTAAGTAGGGGTAAATTCCTATCAAATTATCAAATTGAATACCGGTAGTGTCGCTGCTATCTTTAAAAGAAAAAGACATGTACAATCATAAATGCGAAATTAACATCTCACAAAAATCTCACTAATCAGTATAGGCTAAAGTTGTGTAACTGTTGAGTTAAAAAAAAACACCCTTGCAATATTTTGAGATGAAAGAAAAAAGAACGTTGACACAAAAACTAGGCTGAAGGAGGAAGAAACGTAAAATGAAACGTCCAACATATCGCATACTCTGCATTCCTTTATTACAAAATGCCTACAAAAACCTTTCTTGGACCATTATGATTCAGTGGTAACATTAAAGGTATGTTCAGATGTGACGCGCATGAAACCGCAGCAGTGTTTTATGATGAGGTAAAGTGTATTACGCTTCATATTTCTGTATCCTCCATAACACAGAGCTCGGAGAATTACGTGAAAGTTCTTTGCTGTGAACAGATCCCATTCATGTACACATAAACATGTAAAAAACACGGCGACAAGTTTTTGGCTGGGGTATACTGCGCCATATCTGACCAAGCCATTAATAAGCAAATAGACAACGAATACACTTACACACACAGTGAGAATGAGTTGAAGTTGAAAAACTTGGCAAAGATAAACTAAGTTACGCTACATTTCAAATCTATTTCTTTGAAATGTTATTTCTATGCAGCAATATCATAACACACAATTCATTGTGATGAATAACAAAAAAGAAACATAATGATTTCTTGTACATTTTATGTACAAGCAATTATTCTGCACCATTTTAACGTGAAAAAAGACAAGTCACATGTCATCACACTAATTGTGAATTTGTTCGCTTCAAGTTTTTAATTAAACCCAAACAAAAGCTTACTTTCCAAACGCCTGCAATTCTTAACCATGTTTAATCCTTTAAAATGATACCAATATTCCCACTTAACATTCTTGCATGAACATTATTGTAAAATGAAAACGAGTTTTCTTACACACATGTAGTCCTTTACATATACGTTCCTCATTTGGTTAATACCGTACTGTTTCATGCTAAAGAGAGAAAAGGCCCAGAAGTATATCTTAAATTAACTCCAACATTTCTATGGTATTATACAATAAACATTGGATGTTTAGAATGCTTGAATCATTGATAAACATATATATTGACCACCATAACTTAAGCAATTCTCTTGGAGAGATTACTGTTATGTGTCATTGAAAATATGTCACTTGTTTGTCACATATACAATAACGCGACATCGGCAAAGCAAGAAGCAAGTCATGAATGGATTCAGAATCCTTAGCTTTTCTAATGATTTTGACTTGTTAATGCGTGATAGGAAAGATATCAAATCTTATAGCATACTACAATAAAACAAAAGTTTTTTTCAGATAATATAAAGCTTAAATCTTTGCCAAAAAATGTATGTATTGATACATAAAATTGATTTTCTCTACTCAGAAAGAGCATTTCTCACAACGTATATTTAGACGATTTATACACACACACCTAGTCCAAATGGAAAATACAAACATGTTCTCAGTAGAACCAACATTACATTCTATCTTTAAAAGAAAAAGACATGTACAATCATAATTGCTAAATTAACATCTCACAAAAATCTCACTAATCAGTAAAGGTAAAGTTTTGTAACTGTGAGTTCAAATTCCGTCTAAATATTCCATACATACCTATATGAAAGACTGACGACCAAGTATAAAACTATGTATAAAATATTTAGGCATAATTCTTCTTCATACAGAATCCATCTCTCTGGGTTTTTCTTACAATAAAAGTACTTCAATATTCAAGTGACTTAAAGATGCAGTGTAATACATGATAAGTATTTAAATAACAGAGAGGTTGGGATGGTTGGATATTTAATCTGATGAGGAAAAAAAACAGCTTTTAAGAGCAGAATACACAAAGGAGGTACATAAAATAAAGATATACAGTGCATACCTCATCCAATGCATGGGACCATGTGTGCTATGCTTTAATATACAGCTTTACATAACAATCAAAAGATAAAGACCCTTTGTGAATTCTATTCTTATACATACCCTAATTAGTTCTGTTACACACAATCATTCATTTGTTAACGTGTAATAATTTGATTGTTCATAGCATATTGTTATGAAATATATTTATGTATCAGACTCTACAGTTTTTTTTTACTTTGAAAACATTATTTCTACCATTGTTATCTATCTGTTTGTATTTTTATATGTATTTTAAATCCAACCTCAAGTTTTGGTTACAATACATAAGTATAATAACAATACATGTACATGTATAGTCAAATCTGCTTTAGTTTCCACCTGTCTACGTCAAACACATTTTTTGTTTCCCACGAAAATGGTTTTTCATTGAAACATGTACTAAAGGAACCTGTCTACAAAGACCACATTTTGGTTGTTTCCCTTGGGCGGTCGCTATAGACAGGTTTGACTGTCTATGAGTTTTTAAAACAAATCACATTCACACATTCATGGCAAAGTGAGAGACAGTGTTCAACATCAAGTGCATATCATCATGGATATCATAATGCGAACAGTTCTGAAATACCCATGAGCTACAAAAATGAGGATACGATTTCACTTTGACGTTATACACAGCTGCTGATGAAGGTAATAACAACATTCACAAACACGGTTAAAATCTATCTCTTACCGGGAGTTACGTGGGCCTATGAGTATCACCCAGTACATAATTCAGAATTTCCAAATGACATTGCACTTATTTTTTTAGAAGTTCTTTTCTTACTTCATTTTAAACAGTGAGATGAATACATGGGAGTATGTATTATCAAGCCTGCCGAGTCTGAGAATACAAGTGAGTTTCCAAGCTTTATCACTCAAAAAAAGATCATGTTAAGGGTTCGGAGACACAAAGACGTAACTCCATATTTTGCCAAAAAGAGTATTTCATCTCAAAATGATCAGAAAAATGAGGGCTTTCCAGGAAACACACAGACTTAACTCCATCCAATACTCATTTGAAGTCAATGGCTAGTTAAACATAGACTTAATTTCTTAAGGCCCAAGTACTCAGTGACACATGAACCACTTTTTCTCAAAATGGCCAAAATGGAGTTACGTCTTTGTGTCACTGACACCTCGATTTGACAAATATTTCTGTTGAGGGAGGGTCACCACAGCGCGAAAGTCAGTTTATGCTGACTTTGATAATGATAATGATGACGATGACGACGACGATGACGACGGCGATGACGATGATGATTCTAGCCTGCCGAACACATTAATTACAAATCCTTGGTCCGGAGTGTGTGCTAGGATAAAGCCTAGAGCATTGGCTCAATGTCCTCATCATTGTTGATCTGTTGCACTTCACCCAAGTCTGCCTTGTCGTCAAAGCGTATCGTCCCTTCAGCTTTATGCAGCTCAAAAACTATGATCTGGATAAAGAAATTTGAGGACAAAAAGAAAAGAAAGAAAGAAAACATGGATGAGTGTCTATGCGTTTATTTAATAAGAAAATTTAGAAATTTCTAGATTTATACCTAAGACACTCAAAGCATTCAAGTGGAAGGTCAATATTGCTGCAAAACGTGCCAGGCAGCAAAGTGGCCACGAAGTTAGCAATCAATTTGATTAAAATTTCATTTTTGTTGATTGATCTTGTTAAAGATTTGTCCGACAGAGCACTCACCTCATTCTTTCCTTGTTTAAGCAGAGGTCCTGGTAGGTAGTAGTTCTGCTGAGGTCCAACGTTCCAGTAGCGACCGAGATTGAACCCATTGATGAAGATCACTCCTTTCTCCCAACCCTGCATATTACAAATATTCAAAATGGAGAATAGAAACAAAACAACATGTGAAGCCATTACATCAGGGCCCCGTCTTTAATACAAAGAGTTACTATTGATCCAAATCAATCGTTAGTCCTCCAATCAATCTTAATTTTGCAGTCTCCTATCTCTTATGTACATAGTTGCGATTGATATCAACTCTTGTATCCATTCAACATCAATATGGCCTAATAGGTGATCCGACATTTCCTCCAACCGTCTTTAATATGAAGAGCTGCAATTAATCGCAACTTATTTGCGCTTGATATCAATCACAACTGTGTACATACATGTAAGAGATAGGAGACTGATTGATTGGAGGACTTACTATTGATTTGGATCAATCATAAGTCTTTATAAGACAGGCCAAGGTGTACCCATCCATCAGCCATATGGCCTAATCAGTAATCCAACATTTGCTCTGGTGACAGATGCTCAGGGCTTATTTCGTCCAAAGTTTAGGGTTAGGTGTAGGGTTGAAGGTTGGAATTCTCTTTGTGTCGAAAATCACTCCAGAGCAATCGTCGCAGGACTAATCATCGCCTTGCTGGCATAAGGGCGTTAGCTCGAATTGTAGGTAAAAAATGAAGTGTTAAGCAGAAGGGCGTTATCATTAAATTGCCTCAAACTTGTATAAAACTGACTTATTTCTGAAAAAAAAATTGTGTCCGTGTTCTACTATAACATTTTTATTATCGTTAGTCTTTTAAGCTTTAAACCAATTTTTGGGACGGAAAGCAGTTTAAATATTTAACAAATCTTTAAATGTGAATAATTTGAAAGTTAGTTTTTCGAGTCGCTAACGCCCTTTTGCCAGCCGGGTGACAAAGAGTTGTTCAACCAGTCTAATCATCAGTTTGTGAAATTCTCCAAGACCCGTATTCATAAAAGCACCCTAACTGAAGTCCAGGTAAAAGTGTATGAAGTTACTCCATTGATTAATTGTCCTTCTTATAATAATGATAATAATTACGTTTATAGGGTACTTTATACAGACCTTTCTATGCCCACTGGTGGTACTGTATAAACTTAGTATAACGAGTTAACATGTTCAATACCTTATTCCATACTTATTACTATATTCCTGTAACTAAATGACTAAATAAAAATCAAGTCAACATGAAATTTCTCATTTGAAGATACAGTGTATATACATGTAGGGGTATACTAGTAGTGTAATTGGTCAATTTGATATCAATATTTTGATCAGCTGCCATATTTTACATTCCCCTATCCACCATGCATTACAAGTAGATAAATTGTGTGTGCATAATAACTGTGTCATCATTAGAGTTAGGCCTAAAATAAAAACTTGTTGTATTGCCCTTGGGGTGCCAAAACATTTTTAACTTTTTTTTATGTCGCCCTCTTTGGGCCGATATTTTTCAGATGTCTCATTGTAAGTGGTAGATCGTTTCCAGTATTTTGAAACAGATGATACAGTAAATGTCCTATCACTGT
>BEXV01003037.1:11578-26600 GCA_003118195.1 Hemicentrotus pulcherrimus | reverse complement strand
GGTAACACATCGTTGGTCGTTGGCTCTCGCCAAAATGTGCTAGTGAATGTTTTAAAAATAAAATCACTTAATTTTGTTGTCTGCCAACGATCCAACGATGTCCAACGATGTGTGCCATCACCACCCTGTATCACTGTGATACCTAGAGCGTAACACATCGTTGGTCGAAGTTGGGTTGTCTGCCTACGATCCTATGTCCAACGAAGTATGACGTCAGATGCGCTGTTGACTCGACTGACATGTACGCAAATGCTTACCATTCATTTATACAGCAAAGCACATCGTTGGCTCTTACCATTCATGTATACAGCAAAGCACATCGTTGGCTCGCCAACGACGTAGTACTGTAAATGTGCGGGGTATTCTGCAGTTAAGCCATATTTTTGGCACACTTCTTACTTAGAATCTAGACTAGATCTAGACTCTCTCTGGAATAATAACAGATGAAATCTCAGAGTGATAAAGAGAAAATCCTTCTAAATCTCAAGTCAAATCTAAATCTCAAGTCAAATGTTTGGTGCCAAATGTTTGTGTGGCCACACATAGATCTATGGCTCCCCACCATCAGCGTGGCGTGGGCGTGTCCGTCGGAGTATCGTGTCTTACTTCTCCCCAAACTCTCGGGCGGGCAAGTATGGTGTACCGCACTGAACCCAAACCATATTGACTACGGTAGCTAGTTACTCAACTTCAAAAATCGACTAAAAACTACCAAATCACACATAGCTGACATAGGTCTATATCTAGTCCCAGCGAGAATGAAATAAATAATTTCCAAGATTATTTAAATGTGATTAACGATCAAGTACAGGTTTGTGAATTCTTACCTCTCGCAAGGTGAAACTTTCTGATTTATAAAGAGGACATCACTTATGAGCTATAGCTGCGCGATCGGGAGCGCGCGCCCGCCCCGCGCTCAGCTAAACGTACCGGAAGATGTTTGCTACGTGTACAAGTTCAGAAATAATAGGGACCTTTAGATTCGCACGAATGAGGATTGCTACGATCACACGTACAAATCTAAAAGTCCCTACTGCATGTCCCTTCGATCGTGTCATCATCTTGCATGGACAATCTGAAATTAAGAACAAAACAAACAAATTTGTAATTGCCGTTTTTGGTATTACACACATTCCTGGTATAAAAATTCCAAATTTTTTAACCTGAAAAATAATATTCAATGTAGGCAATTGCCAAAAAACCTCCACAAATTTCTCTTGCTTATAACTGTCCTTTAAGTACGTATTGCAGCAGTCTACCTGCAATCATATATTTAAAAAAATCTCTTTACGGTATAGTTGTCATCTCTTTTCATCTCCCTCTAATTTATATGAAAGCTATAGGCCCGGCCTATAATGCTATCCTCCTATAATTCCCTCTGCACCATCTCACATTCTTTTCCCTTTTAATGTCTTCCTCTCCATTTCTATCACTCGTACATGATAGTGCCTTTTCCCCCTTTCTCTGCTCTTACTCGATCTGTATGCTTTTATATCGAGTCCTTCTCTCCCCTCCCCCGATGTATCTATTTATTATGTAGACTAGCTCCTCCTTCCCCTCCCTTCCCTCACTTTATTATATGTCCCCTCATGCAATCCTCCCTCTCGACCCCTCTTTTCTCTCATATATACACTTTGAATCTCTTTCTCTCCTATGCTCTCCCATATGCTCTCTATATATTTTCTTGACCCTGGATGTACTTATATTATCCCCTTTTGTAAACCATTTCTCTTCCTTTCTATCTCCCCCCCCCCTACGTTCCCCATGCCCTCCTCAGTTCTGTAAGAGTTTGCCTCTCATTCCCTCCTCTCTCTCTCTCTCTCTCCTTTTCTCTCATCCCATTCCCCTCCCCTTCCCTCTCCCTTCCCCTAACCCCTCTCTCTCTTATACTCCCCTTCATCTTTTATCTTCTATACACCATACTATTATTTCATACAGCACATAAAAGCATCCAGTCATTTTTGATGTTCAATGGTTCATCTGACCTGTATTCTCTCAGTACTGCAGCTAACTCCGCTTTGGATCTCATATTATTTACAAGAATGACAAGTTATAAATACAATTTCTTACATTCACAGATTTCAACATCTAACTCAACAAAACTTCCACACAAATCAATTCAAATATTTCATGTGTTACCATATTCTGATGTATAGTTGAAATTTCGGTTTTCATTTCCTATGTTTCCTTGATAGCAGACATTCATGTGACATTATGAATATGACACAACCAATCAAACACTGTTTAGATGAACAGGACAAGAGGGAAATACTTAGAAGTGTTCACTTCAGATGAATTACATTAATTTTATACAGGATACAGTAATAACATGATGGATATGGACTATGGATTTTGACAGGCTTCCAGGTTAGGATATCACACGTGAAATGCATGTCACCATTATCTTAAAGCATACCTCCATTTTTTCCAACAGACCCTGTCCATGTAGAAGTTTGGTGAAACCCTTACCTCTGTGCTTTAATCAAAATCATTTGAACTCTTTTTGATTGAATATCTGGCTATCAGAAATTATCCTCCTCAATGAAAAGACCAACATATCCAAGAAGAGTGGGGGCCAACTATTTTTCTGAAGGTCTGTTTTTCGAGAAGTTCAGATTGCATAACATAACATACCAAGGCGTTCCTAATTCCAAAAGTAAAATAGGGTTCATCATTCAGAACATTTGTTGCATTACTCAAAAGGTTATTTATCTGAAAGTTCATGATTCTAAAATAGGTAGGGGGTTCATTATTGCAAGGGTTAGTGATTCCCTAAATGCCAATGGGGCTTGTATCATTTTGGGAACTACACCTGTATAAGCCTTCATACTACCTTCATTGTAACTAACCTACAGAGTTACAGACCTTTGGAACCACCGTCTGATTAATAATTCAGATAAAAAATCTTTGGAAATATGACGATTCAGAAAATTGACATGTAATCCCTACCTACATCTACAGTGTTAAATCTTAAAACATTGCCTCTTGATCGATTACACTTAGTATATACTAGAAGAAAAACGTAAATAATGTGAAAAGTAACAATCAATTATGATGATTAGAGACGGAACTAAAATAGGGTGCATAGTTTTAGTGAAATATTGTTTTGAACATCAATTAACAATACATAATATAATTCCTTTTTTGTCAAAGGACAGCCATTAAGCCATTACATTAATTTAATTTGACAAATTAAAAAAGATTCATTTTATCATTTTCTTTACGTCATGCTAAAGGTGCTTTGAAAAGGGCAAATATACCTACAGTTAGTGTACAAGAACATGGCACATACATGTAACTGTGTTGAGAATAGTGTCTATTTTTAATTCTCCAGTTTTACCACTTTGATGAAGGGCAGTCAAATTTTAACTTTAGAAAAGTTTATTCGAGTAATAGGTGACATAGTCAACTCCCACAGTGCACAAACACAAAAATATTTCTTGATTTATTGAGAAAGCTTATCTTTTCATAATTTAGGTTTTTAAAAGGTCCCATTTGGACAGCAAAACTGTGAGAAACCCTTTTCAGTGACGGAAGACATTTTTACCCATTAGGCATAATCTTTTTTTAAATCACAAATTTATTACTGAAACATAAAGTCCTGGAAAGAACAACAAAATTAATAATACTTATCACTGAAGCAAAATCTATTGCCTAAACTTCTGAAGCATACACTCTTGTGCCAAGGGGAAATATTCCATTCCAAAAGAAAATTGTTCTCTTTCCTCTTTACGGCCACAAACACGACCACAGACTTAGACTTCCATAAAATTTAAAATACATACAATACAGGTACATGTCATAAATTATGGGCCATTTGAAATTTGTGATACCTTCAGAAAAGACAAGTTTGGAGCTGAAACATTGCTTCCTTTAACAATGGACTTCAAATTCTTTGCAACAAAAAGTAACATTGGTTCTCAAAAGAAAGTGTCCTGGTACCGGCAACTTCCAGCTAACCCAGTAAAAAGAAAGAAAAACTTATTTCTATACCCAATGGATGAGAAATACCTCCAGCCAAATGAAACTGTTCAGTCAGTTTACAGGGGACAATTATCAAAGATAATGGTAATTTGTGCATTCCCCAATTCGATTCTGTACCATGGTATCTAACACAATCATATTCATGGGTGCTACAGCAAAGTTACTTTCATTCATTTCTATCATCCTGGCTAGAGTTTCATATAGTTAAACAAATTGTATGAAACACACAAGAAGTGTATACACACTATCAACTAGAAAATGTAAAAATTGCTATATAAGTGGTCAATGAAAGCCCACACAAAACATATAATATTACCTTTTCTCATCATGGCTTCCAATACCTGAATCAGCGCTAGTTCAGAAGTCTGTCCAAAATTTGACCCGTTACTCCGGCGTGGAGATACCCTACTAAAACATACCTAAAATGAAATACCGGTAAATATTCACCAAATGTCCAAATAAAGGTCATGATTTAACAGTCGATATGTTTGTTTCTTCTTATCTTTTTCGGAGTATTTTTCCTAAAAACAAAGACTTGTCTTATGATATGCACTTTCTCACAGGATTCACGGCAAACTGAAGCACAATACAATTACATAACATCCAGACGATCGGGTGCGGGTGCGCGCGTGTGTTAAGTTAGTGACTTTAATCTTAGTTTACGGTCGCTAACTGAACACACGCACGCGCCCGCACCCTACCGTCGGTACGGTATGCAATTGTATTGTGCTGCAGTTTGCCGTGAATCCTGTGATAAAGTGCATATTATAAGTCTTTGTTTTTAGGTAAAATAGTAGGAAAAAGATGAGAAAATTGACACAAAACAGGTAACAAACATATCAACTTTTTAATCTTGACTTTTATTTGGACATCTGGTGAATATTTACTTCATTTTGGGTATGTTTTACTAGGGTATCTCCACGCCAAGGTTACGGGTCACTGTTTGGATAGACTTCTGAACTAGCGCCCTGAATCACCACACTAAATACCTCATGATATTTTCCTTAATTTCTTTCCTGAACTGAAGTACCAATTAATTTCAAATATCAGAGCCAGGAATTTTATTGTCAAAACTGTACACATATTTACTGATGGTAGTATGGTGGGGTTTGCTTGCCTGTCTCCATATTATCTTTACAAATTCTGTTCCCCTCTTGTATGAAAAAAGGGAAGAAAACACATCACAAAATTCAGCGTGTATCAGTAACATACCCCATAATTTATCAATTAACAAGTATTGAATCTTGCCATCTAAGGTGCCATAATAAAAATAAGAAAAAAGAAAAAAAACCTAATGCTCAATGCAGGCTTTATGACATCATTATAATTGCATATAATGTTAACCTTTGCAATCTATGAAAGGAGGAAATACAAGCAAGAGGCTGTGTGCATACATATGTATTGAATTTGCAATATGTTACTAATCAAAACAAAGGGTAGTTATGGTATCATGACAATGCAGTTTCCAGTCTCTCTAATCTGAGGGAAGATCTTACAATTCTTCATCATGGCGCTGCATTTAGATTGTATGTCTGCAATTATGCAAAAGGCATACTGGTGTATCATCTTCAAAATTTGGGACAATTGGCAACTATTTGTTGCAACTTTCCAGCACCTCTCTCATTTGTTTTGAAGTTATGATTTTTTTAAATGTCCTTTTCCTGGAAGTTAATGAAGAAATAGATCTATTTCATACAGGATTGTGTAAAAGATATTTGCCCAAAACGGCGCTTGTATAAACAAATGTTTTCTTTACAGGATATAATTATTATTTTTTTTTTTAAATAGAGAAAATAGATATTTACAATTTGTTTATACTACAGAGCAAACGGGAGAGGTGCTCAACAGGTCCATCAGAGTTGCCAGATTTCATTTGATCAAGTACAAATTTAAAAGTTCATGTATTTCTTATTCTCAATAGGTTTTCCTAAATCTTCAGCTGAACAGTTTCTCTCATGTTTATATTTTTATTAAAACCAACATAATATCAGGGTGGATTTCCCTTATAAAGCTGAGTTATGAATACAGAGTCATTAAGGATCACTCAAAAAGAAAGAAAAAAAAACATGATACAAATTCAAATAAGGTTTAACAAAGCTTTGAAGGACACAGCAAAAGCTTACAAACGATGAACACGGCGCTTTCTATCATAATATCTGCATCACAAAAGGCTGCTTCTCTAATCATCCACAAAAACTGTTCTGCATTTTCTATGAACACAGACATGGATGTATATTGTTGTAAAGTTAACACAGATACAAGAAATCTTTAAGGAAACCACAGCAAATGTCGTCGCAGATCACCGCAAGAAAACTGCAGTTGTGCATTTACATTCAGAGTTGAGCAAAAGAGCTAGATCCATTGCCATGCACTCCCATGATATGACAATTGCCTTCACAGCAACGATGGGCATGATGCAACATAAGCACAATATGCATGTCGACAGTCTCATTTAATATAATTATCCGCCTTTAAAAAAAAAGAATGGTTTGCACTATCTAAAATATATCACTGATGATCATCTTTTAACTTCCTTTTGTCCTTCTTTGTCTTCTTTAAAAGTCATTTCTGCTTGTGAGACGACGATGATGATGATGACGGTGTGTCCTTCTTTTCTCTACGTTTCATGGCAGAGGCACACTGCGGACAGTACCACTTACCCTTGGGTGGATTGGTGATCCCTACGCAGCCATAATGGAACCATTCGATTGGACACTGCAAGAAACAAAATCAAGGGGCATGATTAAAGCCATCAAGTTATGCACTTCAGTATGATATCAAGCAATTAAAAATTCAAAGCACTTTTATTCCTTCAACCAAGCCTTTCCAAAAGCCTTTTCACATTGCCAGGACTAAATGTTCACAAATCTGACGAAAAACTTACTTGAAACGAAACAAGTAAGTTTGAAGGTAAGTCAAAACCAGCATGAATTTGGACATATGGGACTACAGACGGTACAATAACTATACCACTATGGTACAGGATATTTCCCACACATTTTACCGACAATTTTATCTTGCATTGTTGACATGAAGATGCAAATAATCTTCCAAAAACAACATCTGCCGATAGATCTTGATCTAAGTTCGTGCCAATGCATTGCAAGAGTAAAATAAGGGGCCGTTTAACGCATCCAGCACGCAAAGTCGCCGTTTTCAATCCATTTCAATGTATAAATCACTAAAAAACTGCAAGCTTAGGCATCGGTGCAGGATAGCCACGCGGTCTAAGGCGCCGGCTTCAATTCCCAATCTACCTGTGGTGGCCCGGGTTCGATCCTGACTTGTCCAAAAAATTTTTTTTTTTTTTTTTTTTAAAGGTCAAAATCAGGGGTAGCTGCCTTTACAAGGGTGCGGCGTTATCACCGGCAAATACGATACATAATGAGCCCTGTGACCTTTGACCTTGGATCTCGTGACCTCAAAATCTAATCAGTTCATTGGCTCTGTGAGATACATACATGACCCAAGTTTGGCGGGAATCCATCAATCGGTTCTTGAGATAACGCGATCACAAGAACGGGACGTACGGACATACGGACGGACGGACAACCCGAAAACATAATGCCTCCGGCTACTTTGTAGCGAAGGCATAAAAAGTGTACTGATAGACTTAACAAATAATTAAAAAGAATACATATTTTTATTAATTTTGGAAATGGCTCCTGGTCTTGGAAAAATGGCTCTCTGTTCTCTAAAAAAAAAATTCTCCGAGTCCAAACAGAAATTTGGAAAGGCTAGTTTTCGAGTGGTGATTCATTATCCCCCGTTAAGTGAGCTGCATAATACAGGCGAGTGAGCTGAAGACAAGGTAGAGCTTCAGCCGGCAAAGTGCTTTGTGAAGGGGCATAATTTATCGAGACTGAAAAAAACAAACTCTCTTCCCTTCAAATTAGGAACATAGTTTAACTTCAAATAGTAGATCTTATTCTTTATTTGCATTATGTAATTCATGTTGAGACTCAGAGATTTTCGAAAACCACTGAAAAGTAGCATTTTGAGGATTTTTTTTTTTTTTAGTCTTCAAAATAGGGGTGCGTCTTATACACAGGTGCGCCTTATACACAGAGATATACGGTAATGATGAAATTGCAAAGAATTGAGAAGAATCATGGATACCAATTCAATGGAAATTTGTATAAAAAAGAGCCCTCATCAGTACTAAAAGAGCCCTTGTGAGAAGGCTCACAGGGGCTCTTTTTGGGGGGAAAGAGCTGCTGTAGACAAAAAATTAATTTGAGCCCTGATACCATTCATTTGAAAAACATACTGTGACATTTGCCATTAGTTTATTTGGCCCCTAACTGTTCACCCTACTTTAAAAAAGGGTCAACCAAACACAAAAAAGCTCACCTTGGGGTTATCACATCCCACCATCTCACCATAAGACACCTGGTTACACAAGCAGTATCTAGGTTCGTTTGGATCGAATGTCCAATCATATGTTGTTGTGGTATCTTCAGCAGGTTGTTCTGTTAAAGGTTCTGTGAGAGGAGTCAGTTCTACCCCTTGCTGCTGCTGCTGCTGCTGCTGCTGTGTCTGCTGCTGCTGCTGCTGTTGCTGACTGGTGGAACTGGATGAGCTCTTGTGTCTAAGAAAGGGAACGAATATGAATTTAAGTTGGACCTCACTGTTATGATAGTGTTGGCCATATGTAATCTGTGAAAGGGTTAGAGAATAAAAATGAGCCTGAAATGGTAATGAAAGCAAAGATGGCAGACACACAACCTCTGAGTAACAGATTTCTAGCTTAGTATTGAATCTAACTAACAGACTGAGTGCTCTTGTATATCTAACGTGTACGGTAATTATAATGGTATCATCCTGTGAAATCTCATCACTCTGAGATAGTCCAGTACCAAAATGAGTTACACTAGCATCATTACTGACCCAAACTGGGTTCACTGCATTCTGAACAAAGGTTGGAATTTGATATAGATTTTTCGTCAATTGCATTTTAAAGTCTACCGATTTTCTAATGAGGTATTTTCTCAGATTCAAGAAATATCATCCAGACTGAAGACTACCATGATAATGGCTAATACTAACTTTGTATCCCTTTCTGATTTTATTATAACAAGTCAACGCAAAGCATAGCATCCCCTCGCAGGGTACAAATGGCCTATTTACGTCAGAACAAGTTACCTCCATTGGACTATACAATTATATTACTAGGCAAGGAAGTTAACTGCATTTTCACATATATAGTTAGGTCTTTTTGCATATTTAATGAGCTATGACCTTTCACCTTTCACCTACATACTCAGAAAATCGAACTTAGGTTGTACATGTATTTTGATACCATGTACCTTCAAATTGAATTTTATTAAAATTTGTCAAACATTACTCAAATTATCAAATGGACACCAGATTCGCATATTTAATGAGCTATGACCTTTGACCTACATACTCCGAAATTGAACTTAGGCTGTGTTTTGATACCATGTACCTTCATACAGTGTATGTACCTTCATATCAAATTTTATTAAAATTTGTCAAACATTACTCAAGTTATCGAATGAAAACCAGATTTGCATATTTAATGAGCTATGACCTTTGACCTACATACTCGTAAATTGAGCTTAGGCTGTGTTTTGATACCATGAACCTTCTTATCAAATTTCATTAAAATCCGTCAAACAATACTAAAGTTATGGATTGGAAACCAGATTTGCATATTTAATGAGCTGTGACCTTTGACTTACATACTCCGAAATCGACCTTAGGATATGTTTTGATACCATGAACCTTCTTATCAAATTTTATTGAAATCCATCTAACATTACTAAAGTTATCGATCGTAAACGAGATGTGTATTCTTTCGCATATTTAATGAACTATAACCTTTGACCTTTATACTCCGAAATCAAACTTAGCCTGTATTTTGATATCATGTAACTTGATATCAAATTTCATTAAAATCCGTCAAACATTACTGAAATTATCGATCGGAAACCTAATTTGTTACAGACGCACTCACTCCCGGAAGGAAGGACGGACGGCAGCGTTACTATATCCCCTCCGACTTTGTCAGAGAGGGGATAATGAAAAGGTTTAACACCTACGAAAATACTCACATATCTAAACTGCTGCTACCCTTTTTCCTCCTGAAATAAAAAAAAAATGGAATCTTTAAATACTATTTAATCTCTAAATTTGTGTATTCCTTTTGAAAAAGAAAAAATAAAATGTAGTGCATTTCACAGAGAGACGTCTTTTCAAAGTGTCTATCCAAAAGATGACCAAAATCAAACTGTACTGCCAAACTATTATGACACCTATAATGATACATGAGCACAATAGCAGAATATTCACACAACACTAGTAGCCAAACTCTAATGCTAACCTTGATCCTATGGATTTGACTCAGACTTGCTGTGGGAAAGAACAAATTCTCAGAATAACTGCACTATGCAAATTTGCCTTTTAAAAAAAAAGTATTAAAAAAAAGTAATTCCAAGTGTCATTTAACAGTGGGTCACAGAAAAAACGAAATCGTGAATTATCAATGTTCTATCATAATTTAATCACAAATATAATTAATAAATGACACATATTTGTAAAGCTTAGATCCTCTTCTTTCATTTGATGCAAATTGTACGATGCATATTTCATGCATGAGTGATTAAAAACAATTTGAAGAAATTATACCAAAAAGTCATTTGGCGAACGGTATCTGAATTTCTAAGAGAAAATCACATTTCTACAAAGTTCATTTTCTGCCTTCATATGACACGTCAATCAGGAAAAATGAGCCAGGAATAACAAAGTTCTGTTTTTTTGAAGTAATGCTTGCATTTCCACAATTCTATCAAACGGATCCGTTCCACTGGCTGTCGGCCCTGACAAAAAAGAAATGCATGGCTGATCGACAAAATAACAGAGTTTGTTGTTTGTTGCCATGAAAACCATTATCTTGCTGCTATTCAATAAATAAAGTCCACATCGATCCCTCATACTAAAAATTCATCACAACTTTTAAGGAAAAGAAAAGATCAAGTCTTACTTTTTGTTTCTATGGCGGCTAGATTTAGTGCTTGAGGAAGAGGATGAAGGGACTCCATCTGAGGTCGACGTGTTTCCATAGGTGAAGTCCCTGCCTAACGTACCAAGCCCAGAGTAACCCCCAGACTTGATAGCTTCATAGCTGGCCTTCAAGCTTGCTGTTCTCCTTCCTTGCTGCATCTGTAAATATCATAGTATTATGCTTGTTTGCATGAAGCATTATAACAGTACTCAAATATGGGCTTGGAGCGATTTTGCTCCCAAATTCCTAAAATAAGCCACTTAAATAAGCATTAGAAGACTAGATGGAACTTCGACTGCGGTTCTAATGATAATTTTAATCACAAGCTATTTTTGCATACCAGTGCATAATGAGCCCCATGACCTTTGACCTTGACCACATGAGCCCAAAATCTAATCAGTTAATTGCCTCAGTGAAATACATGCATGACCTATTAAAGTAGGGCAGGAATCCATCAATCCCTGTAGATAACGCGATCACAAGCTATTTTTGCATACATAATGAGCCCTGTAACTTTTGACCTTTGACCTTGTGAACCCAAAATCTTATAAATTCATTGGCTTTGCAAGTTACATACATGACCAAAGTTTGGCAGGTATCCATCAGTCGGTTCTTGAGATAACGCAATCATGAGAACGGGACGTATAGACAGACAACCTGAAAACATAATGCCTCCGGCAACTTCATAACAGAGGCATAAAAACATTTACATGAGGCACGATAGCTCCGTTGGTAGAGCAGTGGTCTCATAGTCAGGTGACCCAGTATCGAAATCAAGGCGATGCGCTAGTACCCTTTGGTAAGGCATTAATCCTCATTACCAGGTCTCTCCGAGAGTACCTAAAGCCATCAGTCATCTGGTTGCTTACTAACAAGCATTTATGCTTTCTTTACAGTCAGGTAAAATAACCATTACTACACACAAAAAAAAAATTATAAATAAGGGAAAAGGATTGCTTGTACACATGTTCCATCAACCATACATTTGATATATGTAGTTCTGTATGTATTTGTCAATCTATAATTCAGCTCTTCTTGAACATATTTGGAATTATAAAATAAGCACAAATTATGGTCTGTCACCACTATATATATAGCTATACAAATATAGGCATCATCAAAAGGCCACTTAGAAATAAAGAAGATACCGGTAGTCATTTACATCAACTTACATGTAACGTATTTGAGACAGCCTGTGCTGCAGCCATAGCTATTGCGCTACTTGAACCCACATTATCCAGGCTGTAGGGTAAGGATGGTTGAGAGTTGCCTGAACTCTCTCTGGAATTCACAAGGGAATTGCTATTGGAACTTAGACTACTACTCCTTGAGGGTGCGATGTCCTGCACTGCATTGGTAGCCAAGGTGGACAGGATCTTGTCTGCATTTACCCGTTTGTCTACATGGTTATCGTGGGAGACCTTTCTCTCTGTGGTGAAACATGTCATAGTAAATACATTAGATCATTAGAGAATTGAATATATATATATATATATTTTGATTTGAATTGATTTGATTTATTGGTTTCTGCATCTTTTTTTCTTTTTTTTTCATCATAAATTTTCATGAACATAATATGGTTTGATACAATATTTTAAGTGTTTATAATTTTATACAGACAATAAACAAAATTTGACAAATATATTGAATGTATAATTAACATACATTAGATGCAGGAGGGCTACAGAAATAAGCAACTTATATATGGAATACAACTTTTCGTATTGTGTAATGCAGACCACACAGAGATGCATGGTTAAAGAAAATCAACAGAGTGTTTTCAAATATGTATATTGAATATGTCACAGCAAGTGTTCCATTCACATGTAAATTCTGAATTCAGTATCTTCTAGTCATACATTATTCTCAAATTTAAAGGCGATCTTAGTCCAGCAACAAGATTTGCAAGATTTTGTATTGAAACAGGTCATTATAATCTGTATAATCCAGAGCCCCGTAAATTCATAATGCTAAGTTCACACCGACGCCGCATTGATGGCGCTTTAAATCGCCGAGCAAAGCGGCAGCAAAGCGTAACAAAGCTTAATTAAAGCGTAAAGACCGTAATAGAGCGTGAGAAAGCTTCGAGCAATTCGGGACATTCGGCAAAAGCGCCAACAAATTTTAAACCATTTAAAAATTTGAGGCGATCTGTCACGCATTGCGTAAAGCGGGGAGAGCGTATTAAAGCTTATCAAAGCGTCACAAAGCTTATCAAAGCTTTGCCCAGAGTGTAGGAAAGCTTAACAGAGTTTGAATTTTTGGCATTCTTGCCGAATTGCTCGAAGCTTTCTCACGCTCTATTACGGTCGTTACGCTTTAATTAAGCTTTGTTACGCTTTGCCGCCGCTTTGCTCGCCGATTTAATGCGCCATCAATGCGGCGTCGGTGTGAACTTAGCGTAACATATCTCAGGAGATCGTGAGATTTTTTGAAAAAATGACGCCGCATTGATCGCCGATTTAAAGCGCGGCAATCGGCGTCGGTGTGAACTTAGCATAATGTATGTGACAGATGGTGTAACCAGATCTGTCAGTCAACTGTTTAATTTCCTGAAGTAAATAATAATTACTGATAGGAAAGTGTTGTGGAGATCTAGTCAAGAAAAAAGTAAACACTGTAGAATACTTAAATGCAATTTTTTTTCTCAAAATATATCTTTGGAGTCTGCTCATTAATTCATGTTAGAAGACATACGACAATTCTAAGTCCTGCATTTTGTATAGATACTTATAAGGATCTGCTGACACTGAAAATGAAATAATTCACTCACTGTCTGACTTTGCGGACCCTGACTTCATTGGCTGTGAACTATCTAATTCTAAAGATCCTGTATAAAAGAAAATAACAAAATATGGTAAGAAATGGACATCAGAAATGATTGGAAAGGGTTTTAAGGATTAACAAAAAAAATGCAGGCATTATAACTATTCATAACGACCTTTCTCTCTATCTTTGCCTTTCCCATGTGTTCAAAACAATGTTTTAATAACAGCTTACTAATACCATGAAACTGAGACCAATATTTTGTTCTCACAGCTGTTGTTTTGACCACTTTGATACAACATTAGTTTCAGCTTCCTTGGCAATATCAAATCATATCTTAAACGACTTGGATTGATTTTGTCAGATCTCCTTCTAAATTCTAGTGATACCTTAATACTTCAAAAGATGATAATATTTCTACATACCCGGTATGACCACATAATTACTGACGAGACATGCTTAAAATGACTCTCATATGATGATACATTCTTGATTTTCAGGTTTTGATTGTCAAATCAGAAACCTTCTAAATGTACAATGACACACTGTATAAAGCATGAAGAAAATTGACAGCAGAAAACATAAATTGTACACTTACTTCTCTCAAGAACCTCTGTAATACCCGCATGATCTGCTTCTAGCTCCATTTTGAATCTACTCACTTCTTGATCAAGTTTTCGTAAATATCTTTCAACCTAAGAATAGATTCAAGAATTAAAGAAAATATAAACAAGATGGAATTTTGACTGCGCGCAGTCGAAAATGATGCCTCCGCCATAGAGCAATTTTTAAAATTCAAGTTGATTGTAGTCTATCTGTCGGTTTTTCAATGATAATGCACTCACAAGCTATTTATAGGCATACATAATGAGCCCCATGATCTTTGACCTGATGACCCTAAAATCTAATCAATTCATTAGCTCTGCAAGATACATATACATGTCATGAGTTTGATGGTAATCTGTATATGGGTTCTCATGATAATGCGATCACAAGCTATTTGTGCATACATAATGAGCCCTGTGACCTTTGAACTAGTGACCCCAAAATCTATTCAGCTCATTGGCTCTGCAAGATACATACATACATGACCCAAGTTTGGCAGGAATCCATCGATCGGTTCTTGAGATAAGGCGATCAGGAGCCATTTTTTGAAAACATAATGAGCCCTGTGACCTTTGACCTTTGACCTACGTGCTCCAAAATCTAATCAGATTGTCTTCCTATGGTGATACACACTATCAT
>BEXV01003036.1:20142-49125 GCA_003118195.1 Hemicentrotus pulcherrimus | reverse complement strand
CCCCCCTCCGCCCCCTACCAACCCCTATTCCTTATCTCACACTGGTGGATGGGTAGACTACGTTAATACAAAAATGCTTTGTTTTTTTAGATAAATTTCCCCACAATAAGCATGTCTCTCTTTATAATCAATCGTATCCTGACACTAAAATACAGTAACTGACAATCAATTGTATGTTGGCGGTAGGTAGATTAGACAAATAATGGTAGCAAGAATGGTAGCAAGAATGGTAGCAAGAATGGAGATACAGTATAAGTTTGACAATAAAAGCAATTCTAAATATCCCGAGGTTCTTTAATGCTTCATCTAATTGTATGTGAAAATAAACTTTATATTTCTTTAACATTAGATTTCTTGCGACAAGCGATAAAATTGGGAAAATTACGTACAATTTTTTGATGGAACGAAGCAAGCCCAAAACTATATGAGCAATAATTTTTTGTTCCCAGGGCAAACGTCTGATAAGCAATCTGAAACGTGTGTTCATGATCTGGTTCATGAATTTCGCTTAAAGGTCGGTGACAATAGCCTGTGTTTATTGAAGGCAAATAGAGGGGAGAGAGGGAGGAAACGAGAGAGAGAGAACAAAAAATCCCCAAACATGATTGGCTCTTAGAAAAGCAAGCTGAAAGAAATAATAACCCTGTGTGACAAGGCAATGCTTGTCAGCACGCTACAATTTTGCACGTAGCGCTATTGTTTTTACAAGATGTCCTCATGTCAGCAGACAGTCGATGATAATGACTATTTTTATTCTCTGGTTAAAAATAGACAGGTCAATACATTACTAGGTAGAAATACACAGACGATAAAAAAAAAATTTAAAAATGCGCAAAATGTAGGTCAGGTCATGAAAGCGTTTTGACGAAAAATAAAAACCAGAAGGAAAAAAGAAAGAATAGGCCTGTAATAATGCAGACAGTGAGTATGGTCCCTATTTTCATGGTTGATCAGAGCTCAGGCGTTGTCCTCTCAAGTGTAAACTTCCAAATTTTAAAAAGAGAATCTGGAAAAAAAATACGTGGAGAATTCGATAATTTGTTCTGCGACTTATCTGCCCCTTTTTAAAGAATATATGTTCAGGAGTAGCATTTTCAAAATTAAAACCAGACATACAAATACTCCGAGTGAGCCAATGGTGTGATGGTGGTTTTGGCTAGTTTATTCCTTATCATTTTGTGTTCCCATGTATTTAAATACGCTGCAGCCCACGAGTCCTACAACTCAATAGACCGACAATGTCGTTCTCGTGGGCATTCTGCCAAATTGTTGCCTCTAGACAGACGGCCGAAGAGACCGACAGCCGGCAACTAGAGCGAAAAAACCGTGAGACGGTCAACGACGGTCTCTTGGGTCTTTTGGCCACTTTCTAGGGGATTCACTAGACCAACGGCCCACGAGAGACGAGACGGACATTTTTTTAGCTTTCCCTACGTATTTCAGTGCTTTGTCTGTCTCTGGTACCTTTTGGAAATTCCTCCTTCTCTAAATCTTGTGCATCTATTTTACTTGTCGGTCTTGAAGGCTGTCGGTGTATTATACTAGGATTATCCCTAGAACTATACTAACTTAAGGCTCCATTAATTTCGATATCTTTTTAAATGTAGAAGTCTGGTTCGCCCATCAGCCGAGGATAGTGATTGTTTCGATTTCCATTATTAATAACCGCCCTTTCTACGAAAATTGGATCCGCAGAAGAATAGTGTAGTATGCGCCGGGCTTTGGTGTAAAGGTTGCAACCAGGATTTCGGTTAGCTTTAGGATTAAGGCTCGTTTTAGTATACATGGATGTTCCAGGGTTGAAGCATGGTCGTAGAAGGTCCATGGTTGATGTTACGAATTCGGTTAAAGAGTATAGGGTATTGACCACGGAGGAACGTCACATGATTATGGGTCGAGTGCCATACTCGTCTAGAATTAGGTCGGAGTCACGGAGATAGTATAGTCTCATCTCTGAAAAGTAAATTAAAAAATGAAATAAAGATTATACACTAGCACTCTTCTTCAGATAAAAAAAAAATAAAATCCCAAATTTTTAAGATGTGTTGCGAAGACAAAGGTCAGGTCCTTTGCTTGAGTGTCCACCAATGGTAATAACTCAATTATCGTTTGATAAGTCGACGTGTAAACACAGACTTGACACTAACGTGCACTCCAAAGATGATCATTCATTGTCAGAGATGACAAGAAGACGGAAATATGACGCGCTGGGTGCAGAGTCCAATGTGATATCCTACAGGGGATGTACTTTAATAGGCCACTTTAGTAATGTATCAACATTTATTTCTAAGTGCCTTGATACGAATTGTTTCATTTACCTGTTACAAATAATCGTATTTCAATAGTTAGCTGTAATGGCAACATAAGGTTTTGCAATCTATTGATTACAACAAAATCTAAAATGTTGCCTATTACTATTATCGGGACACCCCGGGACACCCGACAACCTACAAGCCAATATCGGTTTCATGATATTGAAGGATCAGGAACGTTGGCTTGATTAAGACCGATAGAGCGGCATGTCAGTCTCGAGGTCTATCTTTTCAGGAGTCCCACCAGACGGACTAATGGGCGGTCGGTTTGTGGGCCATCGATCTCGTGGGTTGTCGATCTGTAGGGTGTAGCAAAAATACCAGGCAATATAGGCCTGCACATAATGGGTATAACGATTTTATCACTACTTCACCAAGGAAATCTAATCAATTATGCCATTATGCCATGAACGTTTCAAGAGATTCGAATCAGGTTTGGGTTCAAACCCCTAGCTTATGGCGCTTATATTTTCAGCAATTGAGTCAGAGTGACGTGTAGCGGGAATCCCGCTATTCAGGTGGTGGTGGGGAGGGGGAGGGGTGGTGTTTGGTTTTTACGGTCTGCTATCGGTATTACTCTGTGAATAAAGTGCCGATTTTAAAGACCAATGGGAGGGCGACTTCTTTCATCGCCATTTCACATTCCCCCTAACCCTTTATGTGTGTATTTTGTTCTCTTTGTTTTCTTATCCCCATCATTTCACAACTATTTACCCACCCTCATTATATGAAATCAAAGGGAGAAATGAGATTGCGGACAAAACCGCAGTGCATGCAGTTAACAACGGATCCAGCTATTAATCTTTCTGCATTTCCTTTTGGCGAACAAAGCAACGAGGACTATCAATTTCATCGGCATTCTCCGAAATTTATATAGACGCCGAACCACATACATCATGTACATCGGCGTGGGTTAAGGTCCTTTGGTAGATTTAACCTTAAGTTTAGCTGACCGATTTTCGGACCTGATTTCGCTCGGTTCAATAACCACAGAGCAGACGCCATTATAGCCTCTATAATAAAGAGGCGATAGATTACGATGATACAGATTCTGATAATATGATTAGAAGGTTTAAAGAATAGTTTGCTTTGATATAAATTTGATCAGATGCTTTTCAATGTCGAGGTCATTCAACATCAATATTCCTGTTCTCAAACCTGTGAATTTTCTTACAATTTTCAAGGATAATGAAAGGTCGTTAGAGGAAACAATCTATCGAGTTTTATCTTTGCTACAAAACGCTCCAACGTGATTGAAAAAGTAGGTTGGTTAAAGGACAAGTCCACTCCAAAAATAACCTAATTTCAAAAGAGGCAGAAAAATCAGACAAACCAATCAAAACAAGTTTTAGCAAAATTGGATAACTAATGAGAAAGTTATGAATTTTGAATGACATGAACAACTTTGAAAATCATAAAACAAATTGACGACTCACTCATTAGTATGTGACGTTATGGCCTCACTATCCACTAATTGTTTCTTTCTATTAATATAAATTTCAAATTTCCCCCTAACAATCTTATTTCCTTAAACCAGCATCCAAGTTATATTGATAGTAATATGTTTTATGTCGATGCAGTAAAATAGAGTAACTTCTTTTTTTAGTTAAATCATGAAAAATTAATTTTGGTAAAGCATTTATATATATAAATCAATGATTATGAATATAAGATATTTAGAAAATAGTATAAATTCTTCAAAGTTCATAAAATATTTGAAATGTCATGCACGCAATATGATACAAACCATAAAACCTAGGCAAATTAAGGCATGAGGAAATCAAGTTTTGGGGGATAAAAAGGGAAATGAATGGGATAAAAATCTTAACTTCCTTATCAGTTATCCGATTTTACTCAAATTTGTTTTGCTCTGTTTTACTTGTTTTTGCATTTATTAAAAGCAAATCATTTTTTGGGAGTGGACTTCGCCTTATTTTCCTGATTGAGGGGAGGGGAAGGGGGGGCGATGGACATTGTGAAGGGACATACGTCACATGACCGTCGTCATTTCTTTTCTTCTTTTTTTTTGGTGGGGGGGGGGGCACCTTAAAGCAAATTGACGGAAGTGAATGAAGGATATTAATGTTGCTATCCATTTGTGTTAATTAAGGTGATCCATGCCCCTACATCTCAATAAACTGTCATTCCTACAGGCCGGAAATCAAACATCACACCCTCCCGGACTAAAAATTACTAACCCTATTGTAATTCGTGATATAAATAATGTTCATTGGTAGCGTTCCAGTCGAGGGGAGGCACCCACTCTTTTTTAAAATCAGTTTTGTTTAAACAGTTTGTGCATACTCTTTCCCCGACTGACCAATCGGGACTATGCTCATTTCGAATAAATCGAGTGAAAAATTAAGGAGCGACAAAAACAATAAAGTTCGTAAAGGTAATAACTTGTATTGTGCTCTATTTTTACCAATATGCTGGAAATCTCGCATATGTTTTTCAAATAAATTGTATAACGCTTAAACTTATAAAGTTGAGTTCTGGCCTTGCGATTGCAATGTACAAGAAACGTCGTGAAATCGATCATAAAAAGTTGACCATCTAGCATATAAGTATTGGTGTGTAGCCTACTGCAAGGTTCTTGAATCATCAAAATGATAATAAATTTGGCCCAGTCTTGGTAAAATAACAAGCACTGTACACAGAAATATTTATATGGGACTACACGTACATTTGGCATAAAAATCCGTCCCTATTTGTATGATGCTACATGCCATATTTTGATTATCAAGGCATTTGATGAGACATGCTTTTCAGGGAACATTTTTTATCTGATGTTCTTCCAGACTTGCATAATAGCAATGATAACGCTCACAATTTTTTTTTTTTACCTCTTCCCCAAACTCAACCTTCTCTTTAAACTTAAGCGAACGTTCTACCATGCATTGAGGGTTAGATCCAGAAGGATGTATACTCTGTTTTGTGCCCTTCTCGCTTTTAGTAGACGGTATAAAACTGGTCCTATGATGAGAGCGACTCGACCTCGTTTCCATTTTATTCATCTTTTCAGTATTATACACCGATTAATTGGCATGTCGTACCAAAGTTTGTCATCGATACGACTTGTCTATTCGGGTCAAAATTCAGAAAAAGGAGGAAAATGGAAATATGAGCTGCGAAAACAATGAATTCGAAGAAACGCGGAAAAGATGATCCTATAGAAATCCCTACTCTCCCATATTTGAAGCAAATAGAGACTCCATATATGGGAGGTCATACGTTTCTAGGTCTCCTTGATGCATGGTTTGATACCAGACCCACTATCCTTCTCTGACTTCTCCTTCTGGTGAAATGGAACAAAATCATATTAAAGTGACTCGGTAATATTTTTGAAGGTTGATGAAAAATTGCGTAATTTGTGTGTCTAATGGTACTTATTTTTTTCCTACTACTGTACTAACCCTCGAACATGCAAAACATAAAAAAGCTCTTAAACCATAAAGATCTGAACAATGTTTCCAAGTCCCTTTAAGGTTGAACCAGAACCATCCGCTATGGTCAGTCTACGATCTGTCGGCTTAGGTGATCCGACATTTGCTCCGGCGACATTTTATTTCATCATAAGTAAAGGCCATGGTTAAGGTTATGGTAAGGGTTGTGATTGTATTTTTGGTTAGGTTTAGGGTAAGGGTTAGGTATAGTGTTTGATCTAGATTCGGTAAGAGTTAGAATTTATCGCACACCCCTCGTTTAGCCCGATAGGAAATCTGTGCTGTTGCTGTTCTTGTTCTTGTTTTTAATGTGAGAAATAATTTGATGTCGTCTGTTAATTCATCTTAAAATTAATTTATAAGGAGGTTCCATCTCTGTGTGAAAACAATTACGGATGTCTGGGCCTACAAAATTTAATGAATCAATAATAATTGTGTATTGTTGTTGTTTTAAACATACTTTTTAAGGAATTTGTTTCGTCTTTATGTTTCTCGTTCAATATTGAAAATAAACGTGCTTGATCGGTCGTAGTATTTTGGTAAGTTGATTTAGTACCACGTCGGAACCATCAAGAAATGACGACAATTTCATTCTAGGCCTATATGGAGAATACCGAACTGAAACCGGAAGGCTTGTTTTAACCTTGGGATTCTCCGACAATCCCTTTAATCCCCACGTCTGACCTGACGCACTCGTCACTCAACCACCGACACGATTTGTTGTACATTCGTGCCCGAGTTTTCCGTCTCAAATCAAACGAAGTTTCGGTCAGGAGGGAGAAAAATATCTCGGTTGCCGTCTTACGGGACAAATTCGTGATCGGACAATCACATTTGTCTAGCTTTTCTTCGAAAAACAGGGGTCTCCATCGGACTTGGTTCTGTCATCGGTTTGGTCAGGTTGGGGTCAATTTTGTCTTAATGAAGCGGATCTAGGGCAGTCCGAAAATCCAGCGCGATCTCGGATTCAAGCCGTCAAGCTGTCACGGAGAGGACTTTCGTGTCGTCTGCGGATCGTCTGCGGGATTCACACGCGCACAAGTTTGACGTGTTCTTTATCCAAACGTTCATTCATAAATTCTGACGTGGGCAGACAAAGGTCAAGGGTAAGGTGCTCGCGTGGACGGACGATGTGGGTCAGGAGTTGAATGTCCTTGGGCAATGCTGGGATGGGCGGCTGAAACGGGAAAAAGTACAAATAGCCGAAAAGTCGATCGTTTTACCGACGTTGCGGACGGCGATAAGAGAATGTGATCGAATCGGAAGATATAGGTGGAAACAGTGACAATCCACGAGCTGTATTATTGTTTTCGGCTTTAGTAGACGAATAATCAATTCCACCGGTTGACTGGGTGTCGGGTGAATTGCAGGTCAGCTTTTGCGCAATTCCTTTGTTCACCGGCGTTCAGGTATGATGGACACTGTCCGACATCGTCGTCAAAATTATCGTGCCGTAAACCAGCTTAAACCACACTCATCTGAACAATTAATTTGTAAAACCTATAAGCAAATAGAACGCGTAAAAATTGTATCATCTTAAAGAACCGGGAATTAATTTGATTTATTATTTGCTCACTCTACGCTCGATGACTTTACATAAGGTGATAGAGCCTACGTGCAGATACTGGGGTTAAACAGTGAACAGTTTTCAATGCTTTTGAAGCAGATGATGTCGGTGAGCTTGAAAAAAGTAGGTCACACAATTTGAACCGTCTGTATCGAAATTGGTGCCATTAATTATCTCCACAAAAGGATATTTTTTTTAATTTGTGTCTCTTATTTTTGACATATGATTTTTGTTGTTGTTTTGTCTGAAAATGCAGTCTTTCTTTAAAAACACATTGTTTTCAATTCAATTCAATTCAAGTTTATTTCCACAATGTGATAAAAATACAAAACAATCAAAAGACAAACAAGAATACAACATAAATATAACATAACATATAATGGTGGGATCGACAATAGGCCTACAGGTCTTTCTATGGTCAATCCCTTTAGTATATACATGAAAGTTAAATTAAACAAATAACATGAACTAAGTACTAACTATACAGCGACAGCGACTACAATGATAAAACAAAAAAGGGTGGGAAAAAGAAATGGGAGAGGAGGGGAGAAGGCAAATTGTCATAAATTTAAAAGATGATTTTTTAAATTTTTTTTTTAAATGTTCGTTTAAATGACACAGCAACTGATCTATGAAGAGGAAGAACGAAAGGTAACTTGAAGGGTCAGCACCACTGGATGCGTTGCCTTTCCCCTTCTTTTTTCCCCTTCTTTTTCCCCCTTTTTTTCTTCTGCTTTACACGTTTTCTTGTACTCCTTTTTCATCTGTTTAATTTTTTTCTTCTAGTATTCTATTCGTCTCGTAATTTTTCATCTTCTTCTTCTTCAATCACGTTCACCTTTTTCTTCTCTTTCTAATCTTCTTCATCTCCTTCTTGTAGCTGTTCCCTTGTTTGAAACCGCCACACCAATTCCAAACCAATGCATCCAGTCATTTACAGAAATCGATCAAGGCGAACCTGACGACAGAAGTCGATCAACAATTCTTTTAAATGAGGGTTTTGACCCCATTTTGACCGCTGTAACCCACATCTCTCACGAATTCTGCGCGTGAACGGTGTTTTGCGACAAGGGTTAATCACAGACGATCTTCGATGAAACTTCTGAAATTCATGTAAATTTTCTCGTATGCAGGTATATTTAAGCAGAGAGTGACGTTCCTAAGTATGAAGAAGATAACGAAAATTAAGAAGAAAAAGCAGAAGAAGAGGAGCAGGAAGAAGGAGAAGAAGAAGAAGAAGGAGGAGGAGGACGGATCAAAATGTTCTCATACTCCCTTGACTCTCCGAAATCGCGCTTATGAAACCTATCAAACACACCATCATCTTAGAATTATGTGAATTTATAAATGTATTTATATAGTATATACATCATTGTATGTATGACATTCATGAACAGCTTCGTCAACGACGTCGTCGTGCGAAATACCGGCGAAAGTGTATGATATTATGTACAGAGTAAATAGGAAAGGGGCGCAAGATAAGTCACGGTGTTGCTAGTTTTGTGTTTGATTTTTGTTTAAAGTCATAACTCTCTTATTTTTTATCGATATTTGCTCAAACTTCCCTCTCACTTTTCAGCTTCTATCAAAGCCAACCTAGTATCAGAGTCGACTTTCACTCTTTTGTTTTGGGGGTACAGAAATCAACGGGGATAGTGCGTTTGGTGTTAGATGGACACGTGTACATGTGGGTTTGTGAACGTTAGCAATGACCTTCAC
Source organism: Hemicentrotus pulcherrimus (assembly GCA_003118195.1). Classification (NCBI taxonomy): domain Eukaryota; kingdom Metazoa; phylum Echinodermata; class Echinoidea; order Camarodonta; family Strongylocentrotidae; genus Hemicentrotus; species Hemicentrotus pulcherrimus. Next base: position 40,081 of record BEXV01003036.1, on the reverse strand, counting down.
GTTTAAGAATCTTTATTCTTCAATGTCGCTTCAAAGGAACTTGAAAAATGGGAGCAATATTGTTCGTCTAATCATAGACATACGGTCTATTTGAAACAAATTGTGGAACAAATAGGCCGTGAAGAAGAAGACGACGTAAAAGCAGGAGCGGTCTTTACAATCATTTATAGCGAGCAAATCTATGTGTAAATACTGAGATATTAGTCATATCCCATGACCTAAATATTTAGTACATTTATCATATTATGACATGAACTACTTTGATTCTTTCATTGTTTCTCTGAGGCTTTTCATTACGACATGCGTGATTGGATTCCGGAGAACAGTAATACACGCGGGCGGCTATGGTCTATATTCCTCGTATGTTGTTGAGGGATAAAGGGGGTGGTACATGGGTGGGTGTCTTGAGGTTGAATATGGGTCAGGCAACAATCTAGATCATATCGTTCCTTTATGTTGTTGTTGGAAAGTACACACTCATCGTGAATACTACCAATGCTGCCAGTAATCCCCGACCCAAATCGTAAGATAGGCTATTAAAGGCATCGTTTCACAACGCTAAATCTGAGATGGAAGGCTGTACGTGTATCAGTGTCTGTGATATGGTGTAATATTGAAGCCCTAAAAACATTGCGCTTTAAAATGATCAAGAAGTGCCTCAAAAAAGTGAAAATCTTTGTGTGACCGGTTTTTACCATACTCGTTTCCCCATAGACTGTAGTGTTATGAAAACCGTTTAGCAAACGGTTTTCAAAATTTGTAATTCCAATCATAAATATCTCAATAATCTGACAGGCGATCGGCTTGTAAAAGTCATGGAATTCCTGACTGGCCTAAAGGTTTATAATTATCATTGCAGCATGAGATAAATCTAGGATTTTGTTTCAGAATCTGAGACAAAGTTACCGGATCCCTTTAAGTTGAGATCCAGTTCATTCACAAAACTTCTACCCGTTAAAAGTTTGACTTGGAAGGACCACGATGAATGACTCATAAATACGAAAGTGGGACAGCCCAAATTAGTCACGTCCATTCACTGGTCGCTAGCTGTCGCTGGAATAGTCTATTTGGAGAGAGGGGTGACTATCATTGCAAGGACCGAACAAAGTTCAAGATTGTAAATCTAGTTTTCGGGTCTTGTTTGAATCTGGGTTATTATAACGTCAAGGTCGTGTTGATATTAGAGCAGCGATATAGTTACCCAATTATTCAGTGACACTCAATCAAGCCTTTAATGGATCGTTTTACAATGTTAAATCTGAGATGCATGGCCCTATGTGTTATCAGTGTCTGTGATATGGGGTTATAGTGAAGCCCTACAAAAATTGCGCTTCAAAATGATCAAGTGCCTCAAAAAAGTAAAAATCTTTGAGTGACCGGTTTTACCATACTCCTTTTTCCCGAATAGACTGTAGTGTTATGCAAACCGTTTGGCAAACGCAAAATTTGATTTCGATTTTCAATCATAAAATATATCTTGATAATCAGACAGACGATCGGCTTGTAAAATTCATGGGGGTTCCTGACTGACCTAAAGGTTAATAATTATCATTGCAGCATTAGCTAAATCAAGGATTTTTTTCTTAAAGGGTCTAAGACAAAGTTACAGGATCCCTCCTTTAAACATTACATTTTCATTCGCTCAACAAATAATTGCAACTAGCCGATTCTCCCATGTCTACCTTGACAAAGTATTTATTTGTTTATCCTTTACAAGTTTCTTATTCAGTGTGTGCAATAAATTTTCAAAATTACAGGTCGTATCGATAACCTAATTATAGTGACGTCATTTCTGGTAGAATGTCATCGAATTTGGACGTTGTTAGCAAAGTTCTGTTTTAAAAGCTCAAATGTTCCCATATTTTTAGGTCATGTACGATTTCATGTGCTTTGTAGTGGTCTCTTGTAATGATCATCTACTATCGACATAACTACGTAATCATACGTTGACTATTTCTACCAATTGCAACTTTATCACCCCCTCCCCCCTCCCCTACCCTCCACCCTCTCTGTCTCTTGTCATGTCAAAACTCAATACAAGAACAACAACATCAGCACCAATAATAATAACAACAGCAACAAGAATAGCAACAACAACAATGAACAAGACAGTGTTGTGTCTAAATATTATTTCTCAGGGAGCACGGTGGTGTATTGGTGTATAACGGTTGGTGTTCTTTAAAATAAACTTGAGTTCTGGTAAATCTAGAAGATACATTCTCATATAGGGTATGCATTAAAGATAAAATGAGTTATGGTCATGTGATTGCATTGTGAAAGAAACTGTGTGGAATCTATCAGAAAAGGTTGACGATCTAGTATATAAGTATTCATGTGTAATGCAAGGTGCTGGAATCATCAAAATGATAAGAAATTTGGCCAAATCTTGGCAAAGTTACAAGCACTGTACACAGAATGGTGTATATGGGACTACACGAGCACATGGCGAGAAAAAACCTACCCCCGATTTTTACGATGTTTCATGTCATATTTAGAATATGAAGGCATTTGAAGAGCCATGCTTTTCAGGAAACATGTTAAATCTGATGTTCTTTCACCCTTGCATAATAATAATGATAACGCTCACAATTTTATTTTACCTCTTCCCAGAACTCAACCTTCTCTTTAACTCACAATTGGATAACCTCCCCCCTTATGAAAGACATTGGGGCACACTCCCTTCCTCACCGTCAATATCGCCCTGGATCTGCCACTGGCATTTAATTTTCACAGAGCTTTGAATGAGCTTTGAACTCGGTGTTATATGCTCTGGCTCCTAATGGTTGGGAGCCAGAGCATATAACACTGAGTTACCATATGCAATCTTTTTATTCAGATGGTAATATCTCAGCCAATACTGAACATATTCAATTGATTTTCGACATTTGGACATTATTTTTGATGTTCTTTCGGAAAATGAAGAAAAATTGAGAAATTCTCAAAATAGATTTTTGATGACGTCACACTTCACCTCTCTATAACAGTGCACTTAACAAATCGCTTCTGCACTATTTATAACTCAATTATTCACCACAATTTCATCTGATTCCTATTCTAACAGACATCATAACAGCGAGCTAAATACGAAATGCACCACCAAAACCACATTGACGCATAATTATGCCTCCAATTAGATAACAGCCATTTTTTTTAAAGTTCAAGCGCTGTATTGAATTAAAGATATTTTTTCCGAAGTCAGATATTGAAGAGTGACGCGAGGATATGCCAGCTAATACACGCCTACAAAATGTTTTCCTCATCTTTTTTCATGAAAAAACAACCAGGAAAACCACGGCGCACAAAATAAAGCAACCGCATTGGAACTCTTTAGTCTGATTCGGCATAGACTATTAGCAGCATAAAAAGCACGAAGTAAAGTACCACTCATTACTGAAATGCTCTCGTAAAAATTATGTATGCGAATGTAGTAGATCAATTTTTTTCTCACATTTTCGTTTCATTACATTTTTGGTGGATTGTGAGAGGAAAATCTTAAGCTGCCTTGTGAATCTTAGGCAATAGAAAATGTGGATTGCAGGAGTCAATATCCTAGGAGCAGTTGCCCGCTAGACGGATGGCTTTCTGAGCAGGTTCTACAAAACACATTTCTTTCTTTCTCTCGCGAGACAAAATACTTTATTATGGTCTGTAGGCTTTATGCAAATTTCCTCTGTAGAGAGATGCTCATTAAGAAACGTTTAATTGTATATCTATATGGGTATGTAAATATATAAGTATATATATATATATATATATACAGTGGCGTATGCATGATTATTTTAAGGGGGTGGGGGTTAACATTTTGAAATGGGGCCGAAAATTTCGCAACGACTCAGCCAGCCGCTCAGGTCAGCCATTTGGATTTAAAAAAACAAAAACAAAAAACAAAAAACAAAAAGGGGGTGGGGTTTGCTCAAAATACACACATCCAAAAAAAAACTTTTCATTACCACCCAATATATCTGTATAATTGCATCATTTGCACCGAGCACAGTATTACGGTGTAGCAATATTGTCTCCAATTAGAAAAAAAAAAGAATTGACAATGAAATGAATGGAAATCAATACTTGAATAACTTTGAATTTAACGTTTTCTGTATTAATTTTCCAGACCGCTGTCTCATCTTCAGTACTTGCAAAATTATGGTCAATTGCGTGTGAAGATTTATGAAATACAGATGTTCAACATTGTATGAAACGGTAAAGAATGCATCGATCTGACGTATGTATGTATTTACCATGATCGGCTCAACAAACTCATTTCGATCCACCCTCTCTCTCTCTCCTGACCACCCTTTTGACATAATGGAAAAGTCTGCAAACGAGGGTGCTAACAATTGACCAATAAGACGGATTCTCTGCAAAGTGGGCGTGTCTGTTTGTCACCGACGAGCATGGTCACACGTGCCTCAGCTCGTCCCCACAACACACGAATATTGTAGAAGCCCCTGGGCACAGGTGATTCAGGCGTTCCTAGGGTATATATTGGTATGAATGCTCGTTGCAGAGACATTAATTCTCCACAGAGAGATTCGTTTTAATCGGCGACCGTGCTGTTTGGATTTGTACCAATTCTGAAAGCCGTTGCTGCCCTTAAAGATAGCGCTGATTCTGTGTAGTCACCCGCTGTATCGGTTCTATAACCATTGTCTTTCACTAAAGTTCATCTGTATACTTTCCCGAAGAACAATAACTTTCCATCCCAATCCTGGATTTCACGTTTTGCTGAATGCCACTCCGGCAATGTAGCTTCTTGACATTTTGAAAAACCGAGGTAAGATTGTTAATATTACTTTTCAAAAGTGCTGTTTAAGCGCATAGAGAATTAAGTGTTTAATATTTTGCGCTAAAGAAATAGAAAGTTATTATCATTATTATCACAACTTTTCAAAATCCAATGCTCTTACAAGTCTTTTCATCTGCACTTTGAATGTCACATATCCGTCACACCGTGATATTTTTGCTATACCTGGGATGTGAGTGAAAATATTATGTTTCTTTCCCTTGGGCCTATCCATGTCTACGGTAGTTGAAACGGAGTTCCTAAAGCTTTTTTGATACAATAGACCGCATCACTTTGATTCGCAAGTTGATCGAATTAGATGTCAGACCTTGTGTTATATCTTAAATAGTCAGCTTCCCTGAATGTATAAAACAGTGTGCCAAATACTAAGGCGAATTCACTGACAAGGAAATGATTTATGCTGGGGTTCCTCAAGGAACCAAGCTAGGTCCGATTTTATTCCTTATCGAGATTAATGATGTTTGCAAACTTATCAATTTCCCACACTTTACGTATGTTGACGATCTTACCTTAGTGGAAAGTCTCATGTTGTCTCAGGTCTTCAACATTCAATATTCGTTGGATAAGCTTCAACAATGGTAGTTGAATAATAACTTAAAGTTAAATGCAACCAAATACTTTTCTATGAATATATGCTTTTATAAACAAATTGATCAACCCAATGTTCCTACAGTGATCAATATGGCCTCAAAATAATTTCAACCTGCTGATACATGTATAAGGAACGATAATTCAATCAGATCTCAAGTCGAGCATATACATTACTGATTTTCTGAGATGTAATATAGACAACTGTATTTGCTGTGTATCCTGAGACGTTTAACCATTTATCCTTACATAATCTTATAACCATCTATGTGGAATAAATATATATTTTTTAAAAGACCTGTCCTAGACTGCTGTGTACTGTTTTAAAAAGAATTCAAGCCTTACTCGTGAACAGATAATAACATTAGAACGTTAACAGAAAAGAGCGTGTTGGATCATTATGGATAAAGAATAAGAAACATGTAACAACGCTTTATAGTGTCTTTAATCTCGAAAATCACGATAAAAGAAATTGTATAGACTTTGCAAAAATATTAGAAACTTGGCTACAACTACATAGGAAAAGTCGTTTTAATCTCAGGCGTGTGCAGAAGTACCACCAATACAATTTTATCTCATGTAAATCATGGAGGGCGTGTAATAATAATAATAATAATAATAATAATAATAATAATAATGGGTTTTTGTATAGCGATCATGTCAGTCAGATTTAACCCTCCTGGCGCTCCCGATGTAATATGTAATTCTCTTTACCTCTTTTACAGCATATCCGAATGCATTATTTCATTTTTTAAACTCTGAATCACTGATACCATTATAAAAACCTCACTGTGTAAGTCTTTAAATTTTCATTTGTATAACATATCTAGGGTCAGAAGGATGCTAACTGATGAGGCATGACATCATGCAATTCGCTCTCTTGTTTTAAGCCGTCTGGATAATGCCAATTCCCTGTTGATTAATATAAATGTTTTTGATATTGATAGACTTCAACGAATCCAGAATCGTGCAGCCCGTATTATTTCAAATGCAAGGAAATATGATCATGTGTCTCCCTTGTTAAAACAACTACACTGGTTACCTGTTCATAAGAGAATAATGTATAAAATTTCACTATTTGTTTATAAATCCATGTACAACCTTATCCCATCTTATATTTCTAGTCTGTTTTGTCCCATCCAGCCATCAAGATACTCATTACGTTCAAGGTCAGACCCCCTTCTTCTGCAAATCCCCCGTATCAATTCAAAGAAGGGTCAACAAAATATTATTTTTTCTGGTCCCACTATTTGGAATAGTCTCCCTTTAAGCCTTCGTTCCTGCACCTCAGTCGCATCATTTAAGAGAAATTTAAAAAGTCATTTGTTTTCTTTGTAATCGTTATTAATTTTGTTAGAGTGTAATGCACTTGGAGAGTATATAACTATTCTGTTTTTTATTTTTGAAATGTAAAGCGCCTTGAGCATGCTCATGTAAAGGCGCTATATAAATATTAATATGTATGTATGTATGTAAAAATGTCATTGCATGGAGAAATTGGTCTTTCGTAGGTATTCAGTTTATTGAAAAATATTTGTACTTTTTCAGATTTTTAACAGCGTAGCCTATTTTTTTCTGTATAAATAAATTGATATAATTATTGATGGTTGTAATTTGATAAAATTTATATAAATAGTATAAATTGCCATGTAACTAGAATTTTAATGTTAATATCTATCTTGTAAATACATGTGCAGTTCAGCTTATTGCTCCGAACCACGTTGTTTAATAAACCTTTTTGTTAAAATATAAATTTGGCTTTGCTTCAAAAGTGTTCATGATAATCAATTGGAAGATTGAGATTAAAGAATGAACTCATCCTCACCCCTACTTGATTCATGGCTGGTAGACGCTTAAACAACAACTTTATTTGCGTGTTTGCTTATTCATTTATTCGGACCGTATATTGAATGTCTACATATCAATGTATGTCTGTGTAAATAACTTTATTTATGATATTTCACATACTGTCTAATGTATCCTACTAAGTACCATGAACTCTAGAGTCCATGGTCCGTTCAACAACCTAAACTACTAGATTTTTGCTTTTATTCTATATCACATATTAGCAAATAGCGCTCGTCCCGAAATAACTTGATAAAACCGGTTTCTATACTAGGCCCGAAATACTTCCCCAAAATGGAGAGAGAAATGATAAAAAAAATAGGGTAAGCACAGTAGGTCCATGGTCTAAAGGACCGGTCACAGAGGGAGGACGCATGGGGAACGCGTGGCCAGCGCATGGGAAATTTGCAATTTAGGCCAGTGCGTTGTCGTGCGCCCAACTTTTGACACCAAATGCATAGCGTGTTGCTAGCGCGCTGAGCGCATACAGGGCGCATACAGTACGCCTACAGACCGTACCCAGAGCGCACATGATAACAACTTCCACGAATGCACAGCGTGTTGCTAGCGCGCTGGACGAATGGTCCACGCATGCACCGCGTTCTATGACGCACGGCCAGCGCATTGGAAATCGGAAAAGGCCGTGTGCCTAACTTTTGTCATGATTTTGGAAAAGCTAGCGAGCTGACACAAAATTCACAGCGTGTAGCTAGCGCGCTGTGCGTATACAGGGCGTGTGCCCCGCGTATGACTGGCGCTGGTCTAGCGTGCTCAACGCACGTCTGGCGTGCCTTTGGCGTGTACATTCATGCGTCGAGCTCCGCGCACATTTTTGAACAGGCTTAAAAAATCACGACGCACACAACGAATGACGACGAATGCATAGCGCTGGTCCAGCGTTGGTCCAGCGCGCTCGACGAACGAGTAACGAGTGATGACGCACGCCTAGCGAACTACAACGCACTGGCCAAAATCGGAAATTTTCCATGCGCCTGCCATGCGTTCCCCATGCGTCCTCCCTGTGAGACAGGGCCTTCAATTAACGGTTACATATAGGCTATGTAAAGTCTGATTAATTTTCCTTGACCTCTTTGAAAGGTTCATGAAAGGATTTTGACGGTATGATTCATTCTCGATATATAAAGCTTTCTTTACCAATCCGAAGAGGATCAATAAAGTTCTGCGAAGTTATAATCTGTGTGTTTGATAATCCATAAATGTATATATTTTAACCCCGCCCCCATATTGTAACATTTCGAGGTCATTAACCGTTAATTTTGTGGGTGACATACAGTTTTGAAATGATGGCGTACACCTTTTATCTCGTTTCTCTCTCCATTTTGGGGAAGTATTTCGGGCCTACTTTAGAAAGTTGGTTTTATCAAGCTATTTCCAAAAACATTTCGACATGCATTACAATCCCGGGCCAATTGTAAAACATATTTTGTAAGAAATTAAGTTTGCTCCTTATGGCGTAGCATAACCCAAGGTTATCTGGGAGCGTGGTGCAGGCTTGTACTTGCGTGTTTGTGGGTGGACGTGCATGCTTCCAATAAAAAGGAGTAAAAGTAGTCGGTTATTTTACAATATATGAAGAATATTATGCTGAGAATGGTCTAGAAAAGCCTACCTTAGCTGTTGCTTCGAATCTAAACGTCTCACCAGTTGCCGTTCAGTCTCGTTTGCATGAATTTTGAACAACTGATGTTCAATTTACATAAAAGTTAAATGTTTCTGAGGTATCTGAGGTTTTAAACAATTATCAGTTTTCACTTTCATATATACTCATATTCATATTTATTTCATTTCCAACAGAAAGGTAAACAAAGATATAACATTTTTTTCATACATAATTAATTTTTTTTCAAGAAACTATACAAATAAATTTTGCACATAATAACATTATTACAAGAATTTCTTAAATTCTGAAATGGGGTACTAAAAAGCAGTGCTTGTAGTTTGTGGATCCCCCAGGAAAAATATAAATGTAAATGTTTCAAATTTTGCCTACGAAGACTTCGAACACACAAGACAGTATTACATAACAGCATACAATGTATTACCACAAAACGAACAAGGATAAGTAAAACAGATAAGGAAAAATGGAAAAGGGAAAGAAGGAAGAAGAAGCGGAACAAATCATGACCGAAAAAATGTAGTTATAATTACTAGTTATAATGTTAATTTTGAGAAGGCAAGCTCATATAGGGAGTTAAACATCCGTAAATGGTGTCAATATTATCCAGACTTAAATTATATACACCAGGGCCAAGGCCGACATGAGACTTTTTTGCTTAATGATCAGCTTTCTTCACCCGGCTCAGTGCCAAGATTGTAGATAAGATAAATACATCAAGAAACATTACGTGTTGATCAATATTCAATGGATAAAGTGCAATGGTATTCGACAGGGTCATGTAGTTCCGATGTCTTTTTTGGAAGGAGCAGAGTCTAAAAAAATCTCTGACGTTTAGCTGTCTTGTGATGGTATTTGAGTCAATATTGATACTTCCGGGGGTGTGTTTATGAAATGCACACAAAGGGGTTATCACCACAAGAAGGAAAATACATAATAACGTTATCGAAAGCCGACATCTTTGATGTCTGATCGTCTGGTATTGGTTATCTAAAAGGGGTGTGTAGGTCTAAAAGTAAATGTGTAAACTGTGGGTATGAAAGTACCACTAATTTGATAATAATGATAATGATATTAGTAATGATAATAATGATGATAATGATAACAGTAATAATAATGGTTATAATAATAATTATGAAAATTAGATTTATACAGCGCCTTTTCCAAAGGGTACAAGGCGCTGTCCTCTATAGTCAACACATAGATTGTGATTGCTATAGGAACCAACACATCCTCATTTCACCCTAAATCTGGATCATTTCATTTACCAAGGCCCAGAACATATTTTCATTTTTACTCAACTAAAAAGTGTGTATGTCTTTAAACCCAATCTAAAGAGAAAAATTCTAGTTAATCATACGTGATGTTGTCTTAGTCAATTTATCGTGTCAATTTCGTCTCGGCCTATTCTTCATTTTTCGGAAACGACTATCATGCTATAATTGTTCGATTTTTGTTTCCCTTCATAATTATAGTACCTCCTCTATTCCCGTGTGTGCGGATCGACCGGAAAGAGCGAGACATACCAGGCCACCCCCTCCGTGTCCGTTTCCCCTTCCCTCTTTCTATATCCTCGTATCTTGATCTTTGCTGTCTTGTATTATGTGTTTTTTTTTGTGTATAGTGTTAGTTCGTGCGGGCGTGTGTACTTGTGTGTGTGCGCGAGCAAGTTCTTGAAATCTATCTTAAATCTACAAGCCGTTGGCTTCCATATCGGCCTAATNGGACTGCTGGTGCGACCAGCTGTCAACAATCATCTATTGATATCTGAACTGGTCATTGTTCGCAATTGCCAAAAAACAAAACAAAACAAAAATTATAGTCCTGTTTTGTCTACATGACTGTTTGTTTATTGTAACAATATCGAATTAATATGCAATTCTTAACATTATTTTTTAACGTAATTGTTACTTCTTAATGATCAAAAGCATTTTGTATATGTTTGTTTAAACTGATTATCACCAATGGCCCTGTACATGTGAACATATTAATGTTTGGAAATGAAAATAAATGAAATAGGCGTTAGCGTGGGGGCAATGGATGGATAGGATTTGAAAGTAGCTTGTACTCGGGATTCGGGAATGAGAAGGGAAGAAGATATATCCAGAAAAGCATTTATTTCATGTTCAAGGACGGAACAGCGTGGATTCAAAATTTCTGCTGGGTCTTAATAGGATTACTTTTCTAATTCTTCTACGGAGTTACTTGTATAGGTTCAACGACCGTCTCTAAATGACAGTCCTACAATAAATAAAATTAAGAAATATGTTTTTTTCGAATGTCACGCGGTTCAAATGCTCGGGCAACGACCGGATTAATAACATCATCCAATAATCAACCACAACCATAACCGTGACGTTCAAATCTTTACGGGATCACCCGAGCTAAACGGGTAACCTTCTGCAATCAAATGTAGCCTTGAATTTGACAAAAGTGAGCTCTTATCTTATACAAAATTACTTCAGTTCATCACCATGTCACTGGGTAGCTATAATCATTGCCCCATTTGCCTAGAGTACACCCTGTTTCATGCAGTAATTTCTTTACAATTTAAACATCTAACATAGTATCGTCAGTTCCTTATCTCTATTTCACAGTTGCATTACATTCTGATAATAAAAAAGGTTGTTTATTGGATGATTTCGTTTTCTCAATCATGTCAATATAATCCCGTGATTCTTTCATGAATACTGTCACTATTAAATACACGTGACGAAGACCATGACAGCGATCCTCGCCCTATGTACTTGATAATTAATAAACTCCATTTAAAAGTTTTGTTTTTTCACTGTTCGTTTACTTACAGGCCAACATGATAATGCTCATAGTTCGCACTCAGTGAGAATTCGGAAAAGACATCAAGGATGGGAGCGAACTGTAGTTCCCCGGCGGGCGCATCCGTGTCTATCAATTCCCAGGGTCTTGAAAGTTGCCCTCCGCACCAACGTAATAGGAAACCAATCAACATCACCAATAACAACTCGTCCAATGCCATCAAGACGGCAAAGGTTCCACCCAACAATGGGATCTGAAACGAGTTGATCAATCTGAATGGAAACGACAGCCACGACGTGATGTTCATCAAGGACAATGATCCCCTAATCGGGGAAAAGAACAAGCTGGACTGGGACAACCAGGTACCCCTCATGGACCCCACCGTGGTGGCCATGATGGTGGAGAAGATGGAGATGATGCGAAAGATGAAGAAGATGATGGGAGGGTATCCTCCCATGCAGAATGGACATGGGCCAAACGGGACAGGGTTGGATCACGTGGATGGACAAATGCCATCGAATGGTAACCTTAACGGTAACATGACATCCAACGGGAGGGTCCCGCCGAATGGTATGCACCCCCATGGGATGACCACGCCCAACGGCGCACCTCCCATGAACGGAAGGATGCCACCAAAGTTCCCCAAACTGATGGGGAGTACTGAGAACGCAGTTCGTATTGTGAGGCATATGAAGACCGTATTCAATTCAGATGAGATACAGGACCTGTGCGACCAGAAAATGGACTTTTCGGACGGGAACATCATGTTCAAGATGATGGTGAGTATCGTCATATCAGACTAGATGGGGTTATAACAGGTGCATTTCCTGGTTTTGAAACAGAGAGGGTGCGCGCCTCCGCCATTTCAAATCCATACAAGTCATTTGTGTATTCTTAAATTAGCTTTAAAAAAGGGGACAAATATGGATGGTGTAGGTCCACAAGCCAACAATGTACCATCGATCTAGTTAACTCTTTTGATGATAAATGGAGGGGCGCGTACATTGTGTTCTTCCCTCTGGATCCAGATCATGAGACATTAAGAGATGAAAATGTGACAGGAAAATCTTTGTTTAATTATCATGACTATGGGAGGTCATACCCAGTGCAAACGTGCCGACAAACTCAAAATTCAGTGTCCATCTTTTTTTTTCTTCTTCTCCTTCGTCTTTTCTTCTTCCATTGTAACTTGGATTTACTTTACTAGAATTGGGAGATAGGCGTGTGAATGTGAATTACCAAACGTAATCCAGGGGCTTATAGAAACCAGGGTTAAGAAACGTGAATAAACAACCGTGAAAGGCAGAAATTGCATGCTAGCACAGAGACTTGAGGCTACACTCACAAAAGAAAAGACCTCTGAACTTTTACCATAGGAGTGCGTGTATAATACAAACAATAACATTCAATAAATTCTGTCTCGTTTGAACAGTATGAATTCTTGACATTCTGAATGATATTATAAAATGATTTTACCTCCGTCAAACTTAACCAGAAAGACACCACATCGGCAGCAGACCGAACAACAAGTTGCATTACACCGACTGCCGTTCGGTCGTTTTGGAGTCGGTGCGGAATCGGTACGGTGGTGTGACCGAGGTAACAACTATGTCACATCAATGAAACCGACCTCAGACCGAGCCAAAAACACATTACCTCGAATGGCGAAGAATCGATCGGCTTATAGTCGGGCTAGAGTCGGTTTTTGGCAGTGTGAATGATTGTATAACCCTTTCCCATTTCTCTCTTTTTTTACGTGTAGCAATGCAAACTGGAGATGGAATTCAAATTCTTAAATGAAATTGGCATGGGCCACCTTACGCAGCTGATCGCAACCGGGAAGCTTCCTCCTATTATGCAATTGATCTTCATCTGTTACCAAGATGAACCTGAGGTAAGCCACTCATCTGTAACGTGTCATCGGTGTCCTATCTTTAAGGAGAGCCCTGCGTTGCTTTCCAGGGGGGGGGGCATAAACTCATTTGAGGAAGAAAAGTAAGTAATTTGAGAATACGTCTACACTCTAACTTTTTCATGACTTACAGTGTTCATTTATAAATACTATTTTTAACTACTAAGCAAATATTAGATTCTTGCAATAGCCAAGTTCACTTCCAACGTTCAATCTGTTGATAACAGGAAAAGCGTATTTTGTCCATCACTATAACTCTGTACTTGACACGACCTGATTCTCTTTGGACTCCAGGTCCTCAATGAACTGGCGTTCGTTGGTCCTGTGTTTTCGAAGCGACCCGATCTGGTGGTTAGAAAAGGTGATGCAGTTCCTAACATCATCATGAGAACGTGCTCTGAAGAAGCAGTGTCGCTCGACGACCTCCACGTCAACAAGAACCTCCCCCTGGTCGTGTTCGCCGCGTCGTCCTCCTGACCTCCGCTTCAGGTACGCCTAAAGATTGTTTACCAGTGTGTAACCAAATGCCTTTTCTGATGACCCCTGAGGCATCACCCATGGACAACTTCCACCTGGGAGATTTACTCCTAGGACATATGCGATTCGGAAAACTACCACCCAAATACACCACTTAGGCAATTACACCCCCTGGAAAAATGTCTGTAGATATCAAGATGCCCTAGATGAGAAGTTTTCTTAGTGGGTTATTGTCCAGGTGGTAGGTGCACTGGTGTTAATTTCTTATGTACAATTGTCAATTGAGAGTTTATCGAGGGAGAAGTTAAGGGCCATCTGTCTTTGAGTCAAAACTATTTTTTAAAACTAAATTTATCATATATACTTTTTTTTAATTTGCACCATACAGCACTTTGTACATAGCATCACCGTTACGGTAGTAAATTGGCGCGTCGTATAGAGAAAAAAGACGTAAAAATAAAGCCTTTTGAAGAAAAAATAGACTTTTACATGAATGTTTAACAAAGAGATAGAAAAGAGAACAAGGAAGTGAGGGAATGTTACGCCAACTCCAAAAACGGTTGAATAGTTCACTTTGGATGGTCGTGGGAAACAGTTTTCCAAATATTTGCATAAACATAAAAGCATAATGAAATTGGTAGAAAATTCAATGGTTCTTACCTGTGGTACTGTTGTATCATGTACTTGCAAATAAACTGAATAGTAATATTTGTCTTGTGTTTTATCTTCCGTAACATTGACAGGCCTGTTTAATAGGCGGGGCTCTTTCAATCTTGTTGGAGACCTACCGAACGCAGGCCGAGTTCTTGGTGGTGTACCTGGAGGAAGCACATGCCAAAGGGGAGTTTGGCATGGGAAGCAAGATGAGTAGGAACTCTAGACATGCTTCTATTCATGACAGAATCAACGCCGCAAAGTAAGTTCGTGCGTTCAATTTCAACGATTACTATAACGTTTGGAATAATTGATGTCTTTCAAACTTTCATAATTTTGTAAAGTAGAAAGTAACAACCAGCAGTCATTATCAACACTGTGAATGTAAAAAGTATGATCCCCGATAGACCTCTGTGTTTCTTTATTACCCCCTCTGCAGGTTCATCTTTTGTTTTGATGGTTTATATTTGATTGTAATTTATATTGTCTTTTTATGAATCTGTGAAATTTAAATCGAAATTGTTTACAACATTATTGTTAGAAATGTTTTGTCTATTTCTGTAAAAGCATGAGATTTTATTTGGGTAAATTTTAATTCTGTTTGCAGGTTTACGAGAAAAGATAATTAATTCCGTTTTTATATTCTGTCATTTTTTTAATTCAGGGATCTTGTGGCGCTGGACAAAACTCACCACGGATGTTTGAGTGAAGACGTTTCCGACACCAGCCGAGTGCGCGTCGTCGTGGATACCATGGACAATTCTTTCACGTCTCGATTCGACGCATTCCCCGATCGCGTCTTTATCATCCACGACGACAAAGTCGCCTTCGTCGGTTCCGACATCATGGACCAGATGGAACATCCCGAACAGCTGATGACCGACGAAGTCCGTCAGTGGCTCAAAGACAGAATATAAGGGTGCACCGCCCGCCATTAAACTCCTAGAGACAGTTTTGATTTTAAAGCGAGAGTCATTGTGAGCTTGATCGTTGCTATGCATACATAACAGTTCAACACCGCGTTTCAACGGTCGAATGCGTATTCTCCTCAAAGCATCAAAATCGGAACGACGGGAAGCAACATTGTTTTATCACGTGAGACATGAGTACAAGAAAGTTATAATTCTAGTACTTAAGAAAGCATTTCAATTAAGCATCGATCTATTAATTTATTGTCAAATTTCCGTGTACCTATGTTTGATTCTATTTCTAAATGTCATGTACGATACACCTATGGGTAAAAGCTTATTCGTGTGTCCTGACGGGCGTTTCACAAAACTTTTTATCAGTGACAAATGACAGTTTTTGTAATAAGCTACTGAAATCCTGTTTCTGATTGGTTGTCAGCAGATTTGTCACTGATTTTTGTCATTTGTCATTGAAAAAAAGGGCTTTGTGAAACGGGCCCCTGACTTCTCTTCAAAACTACCTCACATGGGACAAAATCGAGGGCTACAAGTGACTAAAAATGAAACGCCTGGCATAAAACCAATAAGCCTTGCTCTTAAACTGATGCATTAACATTTTATCACAATGCTCAACAAATTTCGACCAAGTGTCTTATTGTTTCTTTTCAAGTATGATAATTTGTATGAACTTTAATATTGGAGCTATATATGATTTATTTTCAAATTTCAAGTCACACATAGCAATCATATTAGCATACATGCTTTTTCGAATAACCAATTAGAAAATTCTATGAAACAGAGTCCTTATACGTAATACAACAATCTGATAAAGTTATTCTTTGGGGAAAAGAATATATTAACTATTTCCTGTAGTATTAATCAAGTTGTCCTGATCATGCACAAATGATATCTTGAGTACATGGAAATTAGAAATGAAAATATCTAGTTATGAAACATTTCATTTTAGATTTCGTTAGAATTTAAGGTGTTTTTGTATTGGTGGTAATCTATTAGCAGCTGTTATATGAAATTGGGCATTAACTCTAATTATCGACAGTCTTTGAAATAACCATGTTTTTGCTGGGAGAAAAAAAATCTATCTCTTCTATGTTTCCTTCTAGGCCTATATACAAATTAAATACATATATATATATATATATATATACAAGTAGATGATGAGCACTGAAACACGAGAAGTAGAATTCATCAGAGGATTGGACACGTTGAGGATTAATCACTATACGACACCTCTATGATATCACTTTCACAAACACATACACTACACATGTCTGAATTATTCGAATATTAGTGCACTAAGTATAATATTTTACCTCTAAATGTGAAAATATACCCACAAATCCTTTCAGAAAAACATTATAGTTAATTGGGCATTACTACTATCCGTATAACAATCTTTCAAAGTAGATAATTTCTCATGAATCATTATTTATCCAAATTTCATTCCGACGTATTCACAATGCAAAGGTCTAAATATGAAACAAATATTTGTATAATTATCATATTATATTCTAATACAATTTTCGATGTCAGCTACTTTGTGCAAGTCTATTCGTGTTATTCAATTCAATTTTATCACATAATGATGTGCACTGTTTTCATGATGTATCATTTTGTAATCAAACAGTTGTAAATGAGATCTTTGTTTACACAACTAGTTTCACATAATTTTATCTACAGTGTTTTATCTGGGAGAGATAGACATAATATAGAACGAATTTGTCGAGGGGAATTACGTTGATGGGGAAAATACAGGGCTTTATTCGTTTATTCGTTTATTCGGACTGTATCGTTCATATTTTCAGATACTTACTCTTTACATCTCTTTTAAAAAGACAATAATCGTAGATATCATTTTACCTTCCATCATCCATTCTTTTTCAACAGTCTTTGATTCGTTGTGGTTACATCTACTTAAAGTTTTGCTTCGTGGTATACTTAATACAGGATATTACTCGCTAAATTCAACCGTATTATTATTCCCTTTTCCTCTTATTTGAAATATTTTCTTATTTCTTAAATTATCCCTATTTTAATGTGTTCTTTTCACCTTGAAAACAGAGTACTTACCTTTTATTTTGTAATGGCATCTGCCCCAACAGCGGAGTAATGGTATATACAGGAAACTGCAGCTTGATAAGTAAAGTAAGAAAGTGCACTGCTCTGCTTAGGACTCTCGGAGCCGCGTTAGTAAAGCGTGCTCATTCTAAAGGGTTAGTACATCGTTTTGGATGACAGAAGAAAAAAAAATCAATCAATACACATTAAGACACCATGTTAGAACGTGAACCCATGTCCCGAATGTTGCATAATTTGTAAAAACTTTCAGGTATACACATAACCGGAAACTGTTGGGGATATCTACCGTTTATGTTTAACAGCTAGGTGTTATGCACATTGGTGAAACAGAAATGTCGTCTCTTCTTTTCATCTAGTTTTCACAATCTCATAATATGTGTATTAGATAACGGGATCGGTGTGTTCATGTTTCATCATGGATTGATAGTGCAACAAATCAAGTGGCGGGGAAAAGGGGGATCCCACCGCCGCCACCAAAAAATGGTGGAATAGGGGCGGATCTAGGATTTCGTTAAAAGGGGGCAGAGGCACAATTTCAAAAGCTACCAAGACAAATCAATTTTCGAATGGCAACGGTATGTAAAGTCAGTTTCTGAAGGTGGTTTGGTTAAGGACCGTACGTGAACCCCCCCCCCCCTCTAAATCCGCCTTCTGGGACTGGTTTAGACAATAAATATTTTTTAAAAATCTGCCTCACATTGCATTTAGTTTCAATAGAAAATGCGCTAGTTCTGAAGGAAAGTGAACAGCTTCGTCGATACATCACAGCTACTCTCGTCACTCGAATTGGGCACAAAAATTACAACAAAAATCATTTTGTGGCAGCAGGTGTTTCGGGGCATTCTTATTGTTCTGATATACATCTTTTGAAAACACATTAAAGATGAATTAGTCACACCAACCTTAAATATCACACAATTGTAAAAGGTTTCGATTGGGTCATAAAATGCCAACGGCATTGTTTCAAAGCAGCTGAAAAGTGTACACTGATACACACTAAAATGAATATATCATAAAAATGGATAAAACTAAACATGCCTTAATTTAGCATAGGGTGACGAGTGTCCACCTTTATATTAAATCACTACAATTCGTGTGTACCGAATACTGTGACAAACTGAATAGGTGAAATCAATTTAGTCTTTACATGATTTTATTGCTTTATTGACTTCATTCTGAAATGGTTTTTGTTAAATCGTCTGGTAGAATCAACTAGAATCTCGAATGAAGTAAAAAATTTCGGGGTGAAGGAGTTGACACTTGGCGTTCTATAAACAGTGTACAACCTCAACCACGTCGTCGAGGTTTAAACATGAACTAACATACTTATCATGACTAATTTCTTAAGGTTCCGTCGTATTTCTATGTTGCTTTCGCACGTCCACTGTTTTGTAACATAGTTCTGTGCTACAGTATAAACCCTGGTCTCTATTTCTTTACGTGCACTTTCCTATGTAAAGCATTCCTAACACGTTGATTATCGATTGTATTCAGAAAGAAAAGATATATGTTGGAGTACTTATAGATGAGTCTCACTAGTTATTGTACTTTTAGTAATTTATTCAATGCGAGATGTGTGTTTTTTATTTGTATTAATGTGGTAGATGTTGGAAAGAGAGAGAATCCGCGGTTTACGGTAAACCCATGAAGACATCGCACGAAAGATATTCAATATCAGTGTCGAAGTTGGAAAATTTTATTTATCAAAGAAATCACGGATTCTCTCATCTCGGGACATTCTCCATCAACTTGTATTATTTCCATGTGAACATAACGTTTCATGCATAAAAATTGTGCCCCCTTTGCGGTGTTCTTAATATTTGCATTTCTATGAAATAGAAGAAAGATATTTTTAGAGCACGTGGTGCACATATCGCAATTAAAAATACACTAAAAACAAAATACTTTGTGTTTTCTTGAAAGGCTTTCAATGTATGTGTTGATTTTTTATATTTTTATTGTGTGTTTGTTTGACTATTTGGGGGGCGTAAGTGTCCATGTTTGTGTCTACAGTGTCTACAGTATTTATGGAATATTAAGAATTATGTTACAATAATAAGACCGTATGGTGCACATATCGCCATTAGTATACACTACTAACAAAACACAGCATGTCCTTAAGATTTTCTCATGTCTTTAGTTTGAGGGGCGAGCGTGAATAGAGTGTTATACGTATAGAATGAAGAAGGAAAAAAAAAGGTATATTTTCATATTAAATATGAATGAAAACTAATGATTAAAAA
>BEXV01003036.1:0-14853 GCA_003118195.1 Hemicentrotus pulcherrimus | reverse complement strand
AAATTCCTTTTTCTCTTAAGTTAAATGGATTTAGCTCCTTTTGGAATCATCATATAGGGCTCATGCATACAAATTGAATACAGTTCAATCCCGATCTCCCAAAAAAGTCTTTATTGAGCACTGTTGAAGGGCAAGCAACCTATCATCTGCATGATGTTTCTTTTTAACTGTATTTACAGATATAATGAATAAATAAAATAATGTATCGAACGCAAAAACTTACGTAAACCGACATAAAGAATTCGATCGAATATAAAACTTACAAAATATATATTTTTAAAAATTAAGTTCAATTTCTTCATTAAAGGTACTATCTCTCATTTGCAGCCAACATCAAATTCTAAAACTTTGCAGGAATTATCAATATGTCACGTAATAATTATGTCCTATCTGTAAAATTCAAACGTTAGCAGTGTCCTAGCTAATACTCAAATTATGCAAGGAAACCCGATTACTTTCTAGACTTCACTGTCAGACACCGTAGAGTGACTCACTGACTTTTTTTGGTATTGGTAATGACATACAGATAATGAACTGAAAAGGTTACATGAGCATTTGTCTACATCAATAACCCATTTTTTGTAATGGCCAAAATTAAACTGATTGAATCTTTACGAAGCACATAACGGACTAGCATTTAGTATAGGGGTATGAAAATTATGATTATTTTATATAAAGTAGGCCTACATGTAGTGTTTACAAAAAGTACACAATGTACAATGAACAGTTACTATTCTACTCTGCAAAACAAAATATAAGGGACCAGCTATAGGCGTGAGACTTGGTAGGTCTGGGTCGGTATTGTGGTCATCCATCTTGATCTTCTGAAGATCTAAAGATTGTTTCAAACGCAAAAGATACATTGTAGTTTGGAAAAATTTCACCATTAGTGGGCGCTATAGAACTATTTCCCCCGCTTTCGGAGGAATTTGGTAGCGCCGTCCACCTATGTAATTTAAGTACAGAATCGTTTTAGTAAAATGCCATTTTGACATTTTGAATAACTGAGAATTGGTGCCATCTTTTAGTATGTAAGTAGTATACTTTAATAGATTGATTGTATAGCGTAGGGTATGTTCTATAGGATTTTGTCTTCGAGCTTAACTTGATAATGGTATTTTATTAATTAGCACAATCTCACCACTATAATTTGCCATTCATTTGATCCGCCGGTTACGAGAAGCTCGCGATTGGCGGAATTTGTAGCAACCTCATTGGTTTAAAGTTTATTCAGAGAGGCCGGTATGGCGGAGCCAACTCTTTATTGAATTTGTCCCGCAATTTTTGATTCCGGTGCCGGGAGGACCCAAGTATATTTGGTCCTCCTCGGATTGGCACCCTTCTATATTACTTTGTTGTTTTGCCTCGTTTGGACATTTATTAAAATTGATCTACAGACTTACAGTTCGACTCGATTCGCAGACTGGTTTATACCGCTCTAGCTGTTTTGGGCTGGACGCCTAGGTTGGTGCTGCTTTTGATATCCACCATCTTGGATTACAGTTATTACAAACTCAAGTAAGTTGAGTTTCAACATTGATTGGATCCCCTGTTTGTTGGGATCCTAATCACTAGTCCGCCACCATAACCACTTTGAACTTTGAAGTTTGTTGCGAACCCCATCATTGGATACTGACATGATCGACCTTCGTCTTCGAGCACCGTCGAAGTCGAAATTTATATTCGACGTCTCACCATCGCCGAACGTGGACTCCGCATCCGATCGACATTGCCGACCTTTGGCCTTCGTTCATCATTCATTTTTTAACTGTACTCTGATCACCGACGTCATCTTGATCCAAGTTTGATCTTGTTTTTTTTTTATTTTCGTTTTTCGACTAAAACTCAAGTCCGACATCGTCAAAGACTCTCGCAGCTTCGCTGGGAAGACAGTTTGTATAATGACTACGTAGACTAGTCTAATTTGAATGTGAGCGGCAGTCTTCCGCTATAGAAATATACCAACCACTTTACTAATAATATGGTTATGTGCTGAATGTGTGTAGTGTCATGTAACAAGCGGCAGTCTTTCGCTATAGAAATAGACTAAACTATTGATTCTGAATAACCCTAATTTGTGAATATGATTGGAAATTTATACGAGCTAGAGTTTAGCTTGTTTAAATATTTTCTTTTAAATTTTTTCCATTGGTCTTTATTTGAAGCCTGTTGTTCTCTCGCAAACCACAGTAAAAAAAAAAAGGTACAAGAATTATATTGGGACGTTGACTGATGTTTTGATCATTAGAATAATGATCATGTCAGCCCCTTCTAGCTTTTGCCAAATATCTCACTGCATACATAATGCAACAGAATGAGGCAGTGAGGTAGCTGAATGATTTGACAAAGGTGATGGGAGGATGTAATATGAGATCGTCCCTACCACAGAGAAGACTTTGTTCATAGCAATCCGCTGGAGTACGATACCTTCCTGAGAGCCTTTCAACATATAGCGTTAAAGAAAAGACCACCGATCCCAAATACAGACTTTACAACTTTGAACAGTACACAAGAGGTGAGGCGAAAACCATGGTGTGCAGCTGCATGTGAATGCTAATGCAGTATACGTAAAGCCGAGAGAAATGCTGGAGAAGGCCTTCAGGAATTAATACCCCATCACAGACGCCATAATAGGAAAAGTAGAGGACTGGCCGGAAAATAAGGCTGAGGTAGGAAAACTTACCAGTTTTTCTTTATGCCTTAAATAGTTGCTTAACACAGCAAGAGATCTAGAACAGTGATACAAGATAAATGATTCCAACAATATCAGGATGGTGGTGTCCAAGTTGCCGTACTACCTACAGGAAAGGTGGCGCCAAAGGGCAGACTACATCTAAGAGGGAAAAGGCCTGTTCATTCAGTTTGCTGATGCAGTATCCTTTGTGGTGAAGGAGGCTCGACCTCTCAAATCCTGTATAAGGGCCACAAAAGAAGGCAGACCCTACCTCTACAAATGCAAAGCCAAGAAATGAAAGGTGTGGCTTTTCTGCAAATGTTAGCCAGCCAGAATGTCAGTGAGGTCACTCAAACCAGAGCAGACCTGTTTTAACTACAAGACAAATGTAGGAGACTTGGAGGCAAACCATACAGAGAATGTCTTCACATTTTGTAAAGGATTGCAAAAACAGGCTGGAATGTGTGTGTGCATATTGTCACACCCTACAAAGGGCCACAGAAAGAGAAAGCCACGGCCACGATCCGAGGAGGGTTTGCAGCTAACTGGCAGGAAAGGAGGGTTTAGCTTCAAACCCTGCCGGAGGAAAGGCTTACCATTTGTGAGGTAATCAGTGACTTAGAAGTATTAGACTCTGAAGAAAAAAACAGCATCAATATCGACCAGTCAGCAAAGAAGTGGTGCCATCATCCGCAAAATTAAATCATACTTTGTAGGATTCAACTTCCAGAACTAAATGCAGAAGTGGGCCTATATGTTGATAGGGAACAACATTCAGTTCCTGAAGCTGTACAACCCTTAGAAGTTATCAACAGTCAAGATTGTGGCCTGTTTGCTTTCAGGACAGTACTAGGAGGGGCATTGCGTGGTGCAAAAAGAGTCAATTGACCCCAACGAATTTTGGTGAAAGCTGACCTAATCTAAACAGATGATCAGCAGTAAGCGCCTGATCAACGACCCTATACCGAGCCACCCGTGGCAGAAGGTTGGCTGTGAATGCAGGCAGTGGGGAGGATTACCTGTGTACCTTGGGCTATCTCTCAGACTACTTTGAAGTAGACAACCTCAAGGGCTGTAAGGACAGCAGTGCTATCATCAGTTGGCTCAAACGTCACTTCTCCACTCATGTTACACCGGAAGTGCTCATAAGCGACAATGGCCCTCCATTCCACTCCGACCGCGAGAGAATGCAGATTCTCACACACCACCAGTTCTCCGGAATTCCCTCAGAGCAATGGAAAGGTGGAGAGAGAGCTTTAAAGATTGTGAAGGGACTGGTGAAGATAGCAAAAACAGCTGGTGAAGATTTTTATATAAATCTACTCATCGGGGGCAACACCCCAACCGCAGACATGAACAGCTCTCGAGCACAAAGGATATTTGTGCGACGAATGCAAACAAACATACCCGTCGCAAATGAGCTCTTGCAACCACAACTGGTGAATGATGTACGTGGGCAAAAAACAGGAGAAACAAGCTCTTTACTTCAATCGCCACACAAGAGTTCTCCCAGACTTACAAGTAGGTGATCACGTACGCCTACAACCTTCATGTCATAGGGATAAGTGGGACAAAGCGGAAGTGACCGAGAAAGTCGGCATACGATCATACAGGATCATGATGGACAGTGGGCCTGAACTCCAAAGGAATCAACGCCACTTAAGACATCCGCACACACCACATTCAAAATTCCAGAGCCAAACGCGGACAATCAAGCTCCAGGGTGGTTCTAAGGCAGCGGACAACCAACTGTAACCACTCACGTAGCACCGCTTACAACACCAGCAAGCCTACCAGAACAATCACTATGCAGGAGCAGCAGTCAACAAAGACAACCCCAATACCTTGAAGACTATGTGACTAATAACCCATGCACACTTCCCAGAGTTGCATCTATTTCCTAATCATTAGTAATTGTTCGTTCTTACAAAGTTCATAAATGTTTTTACCATATTACACATAACCAAAGGGTGACCAGTTAATCCATTTACACTAACTGTACAATGACAGTGCCATATTTAGAATATCTTAACTGCTGCAGAGTGTTGCATGTGAATAATGTGACCTTGTTAAGTCACAGTTGAGTGTATTTAAATGTATATGCATTAAATCCTGGGTGATCTTAATTGTTTAATAATGTTTCCAGTTTTACAAATCTGAGATGCATGGCCCTACGTGTTATCAGTGTCCGTGATATGTATCAGACAACGGTCCACAATTCGCAGGAAAATATTTCCAGGACATGTGCAAGAAGTGGTCCATCAAACATACCACCTCTTCTCCGCACTATTCAAAGTTCCCACCGCTGCCAAAATGATGAGTTTGGGGGTAGTAATGGTAAATAACTCAGGATAATAAAGAGTTGGCAGACTGGTTTGTTATGTTAGAGATGCTGTTTAATCAACTGCGAGGGATACTGAATATTTGCATATCGTAACAATATGGTACTAGAACAAATTGGCGATTAGGATAGGATTGAGCAACGCAGGTGATGAGAGAAACCCTTTGGTCTAGGATGTGCAACCCCACTGCTTGATCAGAGAGGACTGGTCTAGATGATCTTCGTCGATGACCCAGCTTGGCGACAGCTCGGGTAGATGAATTTGCCAAGACTGATCAAGTTTAGCAGACAGCTTGGATATTTGAACTATTGGGACCTACCGAGCATAGAAATTGACATTACTACTCGGATAGATAATCCAAGAGGTGTATTGAGACTAAACTATCTATGAGGACTATGGAAATTGAAGTAACCTGAACTGAGTCTAGTTTGATACCGACCAGGGTAACATAAATTGGTTGTAAGTGTTTAGTATTTACAATAGAGTAAGTTATAACATAACTATTCGCATTACCAGAGCCAACATGTCCCAAGATGTAAGACATCCAGTAATTCTCCATCGACATGGACATATTAGTCATTTGGCATCACCTGCAACAAAGTCAGGCAACATGAATTTTGGGTGAAAAAAAAAGTCAGGTGAAAAGGTACAGAGTCCTTTTCACTTGCAAGGCATTGAGGAGTGTGCATCTAGAGACGGCCGACAGTCTGCCTGGGTCCAGTTTCATAAATGCCTTTAGGCGATTTATGAATAGACGAGGAGTAGTAAGACAGCTGCGATCTGACCAGGGAACAACCTTCATAGGCGCCTGCACCAAGCTGAGACAGGCCTTAGCTGAAATGGACCAGTCTCAAGAGCAAGACTACCTACATCAGAACGGATGCGATTGGATACCGTTCAAGATGAATGTACCTCATTCATCTCACATGGGCGGTGTCTGGGAAAGGCAAATCCAGACTGAACGTCTAGTTCCAGAACCCCTTGTGCTAATGGTTGGTAGCCAGCTGGACAACGAGGCCTTCCAGACATTTCTGACAGAAGCAGAGGGCTTTCATCAATGCACGGCCCCTGACAACAACCAATCTTAGCAACTCCGGGGCCCCTGAACAACTGACTCCAAATCACCTTCTTACAGCCAAGGCGAGGCTGGTACTTCCTCCGCCGGGAGCCTTCCAGCACGAGGAGCTCTATTCTTGAAAGTGGTAGAGGTGAGTACAATATGCAGCCAACAAGTTCTGGGCTAGGTGGAGAAGAGAGTACCTCCAGGAGCTGCAGAGCCGCCAGAAGTGGGTCCACAAACATCAAAACCTCCAAGTAGGAGACATCATCATAACCGTTTATTCAAAATTACTTTTGATGATTTACTTACTCTGTTAACATTGATGTATATTTCATATGTATTGTAATTTGTAGGTTTATTTGTAATTTTTTTTATGTCTAATATGTTATCGTATATCATTGTATTTTGTTTGTTATAGGGCTTAGAGACTTTTGTGGTAAGCGCTTAATAAGCACCGTTTTTATTTTTATCATTATTATGTACTCATGGTAGAGTAAGTTGTAACTTGCCTGTTTTGTCCTAAAAGTACCTTTACAGCCTTTTTAACGATGGACGTATCAGTGACGCAGATATTGGAGACACTGACCAGTGTTTTGCAAGGACTTAATGTAAAGAAGGCACCACCACCAGTTAAGGTGGGCGAGTTTAAGGGTTCTCGACAGGTTGCTGGTGATTTGTCTCTGCAGGAGTGGCTGAATTGTGCAAGTAGCAACCAGACATGGATGCAACAGAAGCTGCGCAAAATGGAACTAGCATCAAAGGGTAAGACATTGATACAGACAGCTGATGGATGTCCTAGAATGTTTCAGAGGCCAAGAGACATAGGAGATTCCAGTTGAAGAGGTACTCAGTAGCTCTGTTGATGTTCACATGGTAACCACCAAATAAGCAGATGGTGATTTGAAGTTGCTTCAGTGATTGGTGAGGCGTTGGAGTCAACAGAATTTCCTTACGACAACCAGCCTACATCACATATCCACGACATTGCCATTTGAAGAATCACCGATGAGAAGGTGTCAAATGTTTTGCCTTCATATAGAGGAATTGGCCCAACTGCAGGAAGAGGAAAAAGATTTAAAGGCAATATGTCACCTGAAGAAAGAGAGGATCCCTGGACCATGTGCCAGAGTGACAGATTTACATGGATGGCTACGGAGGTATGCAAGCTATGAGATGTACCATGATGTGCTGTATAGAGAAGTAGAGGACTCAGTGTTTGGCAAGATTCGGCAATTGTTTGTACCTAGAGTGTTGAGAGAGACAATGTTAGAGATGACGCATGAAAAATGGGGTCATTAGGGAGTAGACAGGACACTGAACTTGTTGCAAGAATGGTGTTATTGGCCTGGTATGATACAAAAAGTGAGGAGGCACATCAAGAAGTGCTTCAGGTGCATCACTTAAAAGTTGCCTATACCTATGGTTGTCCTCCATAACGGTATTTGATTGCATTTAGACCTCTAGAGATTGCATCTGTGGACTTCTTGAAGCTTGACAAAAGAAGAGGAGGATTTGAAGATGTCTTGGTAATCACTGATGTGTTCAGCCAGTTTTTCCAAGCCATCCCATGCAAGGATCAAACTGCTGTGACAGTAGCGAATGTGTAACGAGATGCTTGGTTTATATGGTATGGAATATCGTCAAGAATTCACTCTGATCAAGGACGGTAATTCGAGTGCACCCTTGTTGCGGAGCTTTGTAAGTTGTACAACATACAGAGGTCACGGACGACAGCAAACCATCTGGCTGGAAATGGCCAGTGTGAACGGTTCAACAAGACGCTGTGTGGGTTGCTGAGATCGGGGAATCCTAGAGATAGGAATAGATGGCCTGAGTTAATCCAGCATGTGGTATATGTCTACAATACTACACTGCACAAGATAACAAGAGTGACTCTGCATGTTCGGTTGCAGACCTATGCTGCCAGTGGATCATTTGATCAACAGTCTTCATTCTGATTGGACGGATGATTACATCCAAGCACAGCAGAGATTAATGGAGAGGACCTACAAGAGAAACAGCAAAGAAGAGCTGATATGTCTACCCTGAAAGTTGGAGAAAGAGTGTTGCTGAAGATTAAAGCATTCACAGGGAGGCATAAACTACATGACAAGTTTGATGGGAAGCCTTACATCATTTTATCCTAGAATGAGGAAGGTGATTTGTACAACATTCAACCTGCCCTTGGAGGGATTTCCAAGTGGGTGAATCGACACAGATTGATAGCAGATCCTCCTCAGGAAAATGATGGGCTTGATGGTGTTCTACCTTACCCAGTTTTAGCAGAACGCGGATGTGGTATGAACTTGGGAGATGACGTTGCTGTCCATCGAAGTAGTGATGAGGACGATGATCGGTTACTTTCTATCGTGGAAGGAGCCAGGTGTGACCAAACCCAGAGGGTAAACCAGAAGTAACACCCCCCTATCCCCCCCCCCTCCCGATGAAGTGAACTTATGAGCGCATCAAAGGTGGGGAAGAGGAACTATTTAGAGGGAAGGGATACACATTTTTTATACAGCGTATTTCGGCATTAAATAAGCGGGGAAGAAAAACCCGGATATTCATGATTTTCTTTGTTTTTGTTGTTTAAAAAAAGATAAGAGGGAAAAGAATAGGCTAGAAACAAAATTGGTTTAGGAACATGTATTTGAAGAATGATTGGGATATTTAAGTCTGATAAGTGGCATATATATGTAAAGTATAGCCCAAGGTTTCAACATTTTTTGATAAGGCAAGCTAAAGGATGTTGACTAATTTTGTGTAAATAGTTAAGACTGGCTTGTTATTATGCAGGAAACAAGGTTTATATTTTGGTCAGTGGAGCCAGATAAGTATGTTGTCATCTCATTAGATAGTATTTGTAGGAGATTTGTACATTTAAGCTATTGAAGTGTTCTCCGCAGCCATTTTAACATTAGTTGGAGACGCCTTCCCCAAGTACGATGAAGATGTCAAAGACGGAGAGAAGTTTTGTCGCTTCATGGCCGCAGGTTTAGACTTGGGGCTCAGGAAAAAGTTATACGAACATGGTGTTGAATCTTACAAGCAACACTTCTAGGCCAACCAGATGGCACTCAGATACAAGTGGCAGCTATATCCAACTCTGACAGCTCATATGGTGTCCTCATGCAACGTATTGCCTCTCTAGAAGAAAAGATTGATGCACTAACAATTACACGTCACTCACCATCTCCTGCCTCCTTCGAGAACAGAACACACGACAGATATCATCCTTGGTCACCATTCTCGAGTCCGACCAGGTACTTCTCACGTCGTGATAGGCCTTATCGCTCACCCTCATCTAGTCCAATGAGATACTCCCATCACGATAAATCATCCTACAGACATGAGATGCCACAGGACAGGTCGGTTCCTCGTTTCGCATCCTTCATCCAGCTCATCAGTGTACTGGAAACAATTTATATTTGATTTTTGCAGAAAAGCAAATTGTGTATAGTCTATAGGATAACGTATGATCTATAGGTGTTTTTTTTAAAGTGTAGTTCGATTGAATAATCATTGATGAGTAATGTTCCGTAGGTACACCTGAGCGCTTTCAGGAATAAAGCTATTTAAGCAGGGAAATTGTGGGAATGTGGACTTGTTTATATTTATGTAGATGGCGGACTTGTCCCATTATGCAAATTAGTTCACTACACATGGTTTCGCAGATGGATTATTCATTGTGTAATCCGCTGTCCACGTTAACGTCTTAACACACATGTTCAAGGGTGGAGCGCATGTTTTGGCTGTGCCTATGCTAGAGAAACTCAGTTACTTTTGGTGAAGGTTTTCATTAAACTGTTTGGCAGACTTTATAAGGGCAAGAGGACTTGCAGTTTGTGTTGCTGAGCTGAGTGGGTTGATGGCTGCTTGGTGTCTTCCTTCTTTCCTGGAGGGCGCCGGACTGTAGTTGAGAGCTTCAGTGGGATATTTGCTGTAGACCTTGGGGGTTTCCATTTCTGAGTGTGGACATTTGGGCTTCATTTACTGTCTCACCACGTACTCCGACAATACCCAATACCCTTAAATATATTAAAACAAGTAATTCAGAAACACAAGTGACCTTAAAGATCAGGTATTGAAGAAGAGGTCAAGCGTATTCACCTTATTGATGCAATTCCTGTATCTCAGAAATCGCAACAAGAGATCTGTGAATCTACCACGCGCGATACAGCCCTGAAAGCAGAGATGGACTATAATGCATCAGGATGGCGGAGGACTAGCCAGGCTTGTACGTCAGAGGCAAAACTGTACTTCAGCATCTTCACGAACAAGCGATAACGGTATCATGTTCAAAGGACTGAGATGTGTCATCCCCACGGACGTACATTAGGGGCGAAATTCGCAAGAAACTACATGCCAGTCACACAGGCCTTGAGAGCACACTACAAAGAGCAAGGGAGTGTGTCTATTGGCCGAATATGACATCTGACATGAAAGACTACGTTTCGCTGTGTGAAGCATGCAACATGAATGCTTCATCACAAAGGAAGGAAACCCCCATACAACATGAATTACCAATGCTTCCATGGCAGAAAATGGATGTGACGTATGTACGTATGTACAGTGGACTATTTTTCGGATAACTGGGACGGGGAAGAAGGATGCACCAGCTGTGATTACTAGATTGAAGAGACATTTGGAGAATCCCGTAAAAGGTCCAAGCCGATAATGGACCCCCGTTCAATTTGCTTGATTTTGATTAATTCGTGAGTGCAAACGGTTTTGAGCGCACTACAAGTTCACCAGAATCTCTGCAAAGTAACGGAAAAGTGGAAAACGTGGTGAAAATCGCAAAACAGCTTCTAAAGAAGACTAAATAAGACTAAGAAAGGAGAGGAGCACTTCTACATGAGCCTACTCGTGAGGAGAAACACACCAACTGTTGGTTTGAACAATTCACCTGCTCAACATCGTTTGGTCGCATACTTCTCAACAATCTGCCAATAGCTGCAAACAAATATT
Source organism: Hemicentrotus pulcherrimus (assembly GCA_003118195.1). NCBI lineage: Eukaryota > Metazoa > Echinodermata > Echinoidea > Camarodonta > Strongylocentrotidae > Hemicentrotus > Hemicentrotus pulcherrimus. Next base: position 3,806 of record BEXV01003036.1, on the reverse strand, counting down.
GGTGACCGAAAAGAGAAGAATCGCAAAAAGCAGGCACACTACTATAACATTTTGACAATCTTCCGCAACGGACGATCCTCAAAGCACATCTCCAACCCCTACCAATTCACCACCAAACAGGACATTGAATAGCGACAACTCAGGGCAAAACTTAGAACCATTCTGCAGAAGTCAGCGGCAGACAAAATAGTCAGCATTTCTAAAATATTACAAACTCAACTGAACTCATGAACGATAAAAAAAAAGAACAGTTATTAAGTAAGAATTAAGGAAGTTCATCTGTGGAATTGCTGTGTATATTAAGTTGTAAATATATGTTTGTTGAAGTTGCTTCAATAGTTGCATACCTCAGTGATAATTGGTTCACTTGTTATTATATCCAAAATGTGTGAGCTGGTTTTTAGGAATACACACATATTTACAATACAAAGAAAAGGTTTTTAAAGTTTATATAAGATTCTCAAACGTTTCAGTACTGCTTAATTCTGAGCAACATCGTTGTAATCAATTTTGGTACTATTTTAGTTTATATAATGACATGCTTCTTTTAAGAAGGAAAGGTGTAACGAGATTAGTAAATATGTCCCAAAGTTGAAAGTGAAATGGTGCTACCTTGTGGCAGTCTTGCAAAGTGAAATATACATGTATGCAGTAAATGAAGAGCCTTGAGAGTTCTCTCATTAAGCACATAACCTTTGTGTTACATCTTGTTCTTTAAGCCTCGTAAGTATAACTACCGGTAGTATGTAACTCCTGTATTAAGGATATGATACTGACAGATGGATAGATGAATGGGTGAATGAATGCTGGGAAAGGTTTAGGACATTAAAAGATGTGGCCCATGATGGTAAATTGCATTATTTAACTATCCTCTGAATTTTGGATAAGACAAAAACTATTGCATTTTCCTGTGGAACAAGGCTCAAATGAATGAACTGAGTGAGAAATTCAAAGAAATTTGGGTCTTGACAGGTATAGTCGATAAAGGTAAATTGCATATCAGCCATACTATCGGTTGGATAGGACAAAACAAGCATGTTCCTTGAAAACAAAGCACAAATAAATATATAGATCGAGACCTAGAAGAATTTAGGGTCTTGAAAGATAAGTGCTATGTTGTAAAACTGCAGATGCGACTGACTTTCCTTTATATAGGATGTAGACATGCATATTCCTTAGGAGCAAGCCTCAAATGAGAGCATTGAAAGGAAGATTCCGAAAGAACATTTGTTTGGAAATTATGAACCATGGTTGTCAATTGCATATCCTCATATTAACTACCCTTTGCATAGGGTGTTCATTGGGGAGGAGACACGATTGAATTTGATAATAATAATAATAACATTCATTTATTGTATAGCGCATAATACCTTATGAAATAACATCTCTATGCGCTTCCAAAGAGCTTTGAAAATCATTACCCTAGCTTTAGGGTTGAGTGTGGCAAATTTAGATTAATGTCTTGCCAAAGGACAAAGGACATTAGTGCCGCAGCGGGACTCGAACCACGGACGTTGTGATCCACAGTTCTGTGACGTATCCACTCGACCACGACAAGGGAGATTCAGAAGAAATCAGGACCTTGAAAGATATAGTCCATGGTGGTAAAGGTATTATCAGAGAACAGACAGTGTGGTCTATCCTCCACCTCCGCATGTACGCAGTGTATCGGCCATCGCTGCTGCCTGGCGAACTCTCCTCCAATCACCGCCGCCAGCTTGTCGAGACTCACGCGCATGTCCCTCTCGAACCTCTCCCGGAAGCTACCGATCCGCGTGTTTTCCCCGACGAAGAATATGCGACTCACCAACCGCCGCACATTGAGAAGGTCGAACTGGCTGAGGAGTTCGGTTACCATGGAAACAAGGTCAAGGCACTTGTACATGTACTCAGTTGCTAGAAGGACTAGGAACTCTGAGCGCTTACACGAGTCGATTCCTTGGAAGACGCATAGGATGCTTCATAAGAGAAATAAAATTGCAAACATTACTAGAAATTTGTATAATGTTCATTTAAAGGCCCACTGCACTACTTGTAGCTACTTGCGCCTCTCTATATTAAACAATGCCTTATCGGTGACCATCGGTCCCCCATGATCCTCTTTTTCTTATGTTAACTGAGAGCTGTGTTGATGAGATAACCACCTGTCCAGTGACCTTGCAGGGCGATTTAATCCCTCCTGTAAACTAGTACCGATAAGCTTTAAAGGTAATACAAAGTTTTGGGAAATTTTGAAAACTTGGGTGGCTAGTGATTTCTTACAATTTTGATATATTTGGATGCCCCTGTGGATGTATTATAAGCACTAGAAAATTTAGCCCGTAGAACACTTCTGCTTTCGAGAAAAATTGAATATTAATATTTACCGGTGCTCCCGGAAAATTTTGATAAATTTCTAATAGCGCCTACGGCCGTACAATGGTAGCTGGGACCATGAACATCTCTGAATATGTAGTTATGATATATCATTTCCAAACGGGAATAGCTAATCGGTCGATTTTAGTCAAGAACCATTGTTGTATACGGTAGCTTAATTAATATCTTGACCTTGAGAGGGACCTATACAAATAAAGAGTTTATTATTTTAAATGTCATAACTTTAGACTCAATTTCAACCGCGACAATGATCACTGAATATTGTAGTATCGCAAATGCTTCCAAGATGTTCAATTGAACCAAATTCATGAACCCATACCAAAACTTTGTATTACCTTTAAGTTTTTAACTGCCTGACACAAAGATCTTAATAAAATCCATTTATCTATCATCTATCTATCATCTATGGTATATCATATGAAGTAAAAGTACCACTGATATATCACATGCCAATTTCTTTGTTTTACACAGTCATAAGTATGTGCAAATTTAGAAACTTAAAAGTTTAATAGCCTGAAAAAAACTATGGCGTGAAAGCTTTACAAAATCAATTTGTCTTATCTGGAACATACTGGTGTGCTTTGACACTAATTTAAATTCTATATGATTGTTTAAAGCATTCTTGGTGCTAAGCTATATGCCTCCTTTTACAGAGTCGTGACATATTCATGCAGTAATGTGTACCAATACTCTGCAAATTATACCATCTACAATAGTGTATGTATGTGCGTTCATGCAGAGAAAGTAATAGTAATATCGGCAATAGTGGGTTCTTGTAAAGTGCCCATGTCTGTCATATATACTGGTATACATGTATGACTCTCCTAGAGCTCCAGTCTCATTACTCTAGCTTTCATGTTCCTGCTATTACATCACTCCAGCTTTCAAGGAATTAAATCCCACCAGGTACCTCTTTACTGACCCTGATAACAAGTGATAGAAATAGTATAACTCCTGCCAAATGCAATTTGCGGCAGGCCTGGAATTTAAACCCTAAATTTCTTGATCGAACGACGACCGGTGAGAATACGGATGACATCGTGCATGATGTCGCCCACCGGATATAAATTCAAGAGGATGCATCGATGTAAATACACCTTTATTCAGTATACATTCAATGATAATTGTAATAATAATATTAAGCTTTAAGCGCTTTATACATCTCGGATGCCTCTAAGCACTTTACAGATATACTATTACCTCGGTCATTGGATTCAGTGCTTGCCCGCACACAATGTGTGTACAATCTCTACTCTCTTCATCCATTGAAATATCACTGTAGCCCAATAAGTATATTTAAATTGACATTGATACGATATGTCCTGACTTATCTTCACTATGAACATGACAGACAAAGAAAGCGGACAAAATATACAGTTCCTCAGGTAGACAAAGGAACATCCCTTCACTGCTATTATGTAAAAATGTGT